>JAULBM010276898.1:0-16493 GCA_032357055.1 Geukensia granosissima
AAAATCTGAACCATCTTTCCTACTTAAGCTCATTTTTTTGTACCATCAAATTATCCTGATGACGGCGGCCTAGCCGTCGAAACATGTCGATCAACCAATAAATAATCCTGCAATCCTGTGATGGTGTTGTTGTTATCATGTGCGTTCAATAATATATAAGTGTTTAAACATAGATAATTTCAAATAATTGAAATCTTATGAAAGCATAAGATGTTTAAAAATAATACCAGGGGTGGGGCAGAGTGCCTGGACCCCTCTTTGAAACCCAAAAATGATGAAAAAATTTAAGTATCGAGTAAATTTTGGTCTTAATCTCTATTAGAAATCAAGAAAATTAGTAAATCATGAGGTCCACAAAAAGTGCCTCCCCCCTTTCAAAAAGTCTGGATCATCCTCTAAATACTGAAAAGTATATTATACATGATCATGAGAAATCTTCAACCATTTATATTACAATCTGCATGCCTTTGCAATACATCCATGCCCAACTTTACTTAAATTTTCTACCCAACTAAATCTTAATTTTCTTAACATACCCAACTAAATCTTAATTTTCTAAACATATCCATCTAAATCTTAATTTTCTAAACAAATATTTATTTATTCACCAACAACCATCTTTCATCAAAGAATCCAAAATTTATTATTTTATCTGTTCCATAAAGAAATTAATAAACAGTCAGCATCATAATATTGTTATTATTATTAGACCTGTACATGTTAGTATATAACAGTTAATAACAGCAGTTGTGTCAAGTTTAGAAAAGAAATTGATTTTTGACAGAAATTTTCTTAAGTGCCATTTAGCGACAAATTTTCGTAAGTGTAAATTAAAAACACACAATAACTTCTCGATTATTACATGTCATCCATTGTCTTATACAGTTATAACATGCAATCATAGATTAATTAAATCTTATGTTGCAGGAAGACTAATGGTTGCTGCAGCTGCTACCTACTGTAGTGTTATAAAGAATGTATTATATTTTTTTACATACATCTCATTTCACTATCAATATTTCTTCAGCAAGTTTCCTTCAATTTTCATGAACTGTAAGCCAGGGGTCAATTATATTTCACAAAGTCATTTCAATCACTAATTACCATGATCATACATTCTTTTTTTATAAGTGCAATAAAAATTTAAAATAATTGGATTACACATGTAATTATTTAATAATGGGGTCTTGTTCTGATACTATGCAAAAATATTTCCTAACCTGTAAGGAAGGAAATATGTGTCTTTGACCTGGGAAATATTCAACAAATAATTCATGACTCTGAGGGCTGTATGGCAGTTTATGGACCAGGTGGTCGTCTCAAAAATATATACGAACCAAAGCAGAGCTGAGTCCAGTGAGGACATATTCTTTATGCAGATTTTCATTTGCATTCCAGGAGACCCTTTCTCAAAGAATCTGCTCACCCTAAATGCTATTAAGATAACAAGGGGAAAAAATCTGATGTTTTAATTATGCCAAATTTTGATAGGACTTACAATGTTGGTGCTGGAAAAGATTTTAACACCCAAAATTGTTGCAGGATATTCCATATTTTTCATAAATTAGTGGAAAGATTGGTAGGCTTGACAAATCTTATAACAGTAACATGTTAGTTTTTTTTGCTAGTTTTATTTAGAATATAAAGAGTCCTGTATATCATAGATGAATACATATATGAAATTCTATAGTTTTTTCTTCCATCTTACCTGGCCATGCCACATACTCAAAACAACATGGACAAATAAACACCGGTACAGGCATGCATCCTAATGATTAACAAACCATCAAATAATTTCTTTAGGACGTTACTTATTAGAATAATAACAGGCACATGCTAATGTAACAAAAACTTCTTGAAACCTTTCTTCTCCAAATGAATGGTATTGATTATTTCTCTAAAATATTAAAACTTAAAATTTTTAGAAAAAATATGAGTAAAAATTTAACATTATTCTGATATATTTGTAAAATTAAATTTCAAATAGACCAAATTTCATTAAAAAATGTCAGAAGTAACTGAGTGTATGCTTTCTTTTAATAACATAACACATGACATGAAAAAGTAAATAACTTCTTCATCCGATGCAAAAAATCTCTGATAAGTATTAGCTCTATACCTGTACACAATCTTCCGTCCCCTTCAAAGCCAGTCTTACACTGACAATCATACTGGTCTCCCCTTGGGATACAGTCTGCATTGGAATCACAGTTCTGAGCACCATCAATACAGGGATCCATACCTTAATTAAATATTAAAAATTATTACTCTTCATGTAAGAATGTTTCATTAGAATTCCACTACTTTTCATATTTTTACAAAGGATTAATAGTGTTGATATAATATGCGGATGCATATTACACGCTAATCCATGTAATATGCCATGTAATATGCCTGTACGGCAGTCTTTGAAAAATCATGTGATAATTAATGGGAAGGTTTTCTCATTTTGATTGACAATGAAGTAAACATTCAGAGTAATAATAAATATAATAATGTGTTAAACGTGTAATATGCCAAAATATGTCCAAGGTTAAAAGGCGTAATGCACTCCCCTCAAAGTCATGCATTATGTCTTCAAACCTTGAGGCATATTATTGTATAAATATATAATAAGTTCATAATCTTCAACTAATATAAATTAATAAAATGTAATTTACATCTTTAAAACAGGAATAATAGAGATTATACAAGCAGGCATTTTTTCTACGAATAAATTCAAAAACATATTTCGAAAAGATGAAGACTATAATTATATTCATAATAAAAAGCATTAAATTTGGCTTTTTAGTGGAAATGCTTAAAAAATTACAACCATACCTGTCAATATTCCCACTTTATTAGACATTGCAAATCTAACAACATCGTTTTTATCATCATAGACAACAAAGTTCCTGGTGACTCCTAGTCTCATACTGTCTGATATCTGTCTGGACGGGTCATGTTCACATTCCTTAAATGTAATCGTCTGATCCCAGGTATATTTATAGGCTACTTCATTCATTCTGTAGGTTCTCGTGGAGAAAGATTTAATGACACCTACAAAATTATATCATACTTCAATTGGTAATATTGATAAAAGATATGAAATGCTTCATTTTTTTACTACTTTTTACTGTGTGATAATTTATTTCTTATAATAAGATGAGGGAGTTGCCAGTTGAGAACTAAGCTTTTAAAAGAAATTCATGAAAGACAATTATACATTGTATGACACTAAGGATATAGAATAAAATTTCTGGTACTTTTGATATGACATGACCAAACTGATCTTTCGTTGCCCACATCAGTAAACAATGATTCTGAAGAAAGAAATTCAAAATGAAATTTCACAAAATATTTACTTTTTTCATCTTGAAAAAGATAATGTCTTTATCCTTTAAAGATTATCTCTGAATTTAACATTTAGCCAGATTGACAGTTATTTGGATATAATTTCAACACAAGTGTGGACACAAAAAGATCTCGCCTGTAAATGCGACTTTGACCATATAATGTGTGGACACAATAATTTTCTAGTCTAAATATTCAGCAAGTAATAGCACCAGGACATTTAAATAAAACAAATTAATAGTCAGAAATTGAAAACATGATAAAGAAGGTGGGTTTTTGTTGATCAGTTATGAACCATAAAAAATGAGGTCAAGGACATAAGATACATGGCAGACTGTCATGTACTCCTAACAACCAATAAGCACATCCTATACTGTTGAGCTACCATTAACAATCATTAAGAATCAGACCTAAGCATTAAAACTGGACAGTGAAACTGAGGTCAAGGACAAACAACATGTGGCAGACTGACATGTTCTCCTAATAATCAATAAACACATCATAATTGTTGAGCTACCACTTATAGTAAATGAAAAATAGACCTAAGCATGAAAACTTGATCCTAGCAAATGGACTGTGAAATTGAGGTCAAGGACAAAAGACATGTGGCAGACTGACATGTACTCCAAATTATCAATAAGTACACCCAAGTTTAAGAGTCAATTTACCATGCAAAGTAGGTCAAGGACCAATGCCATGTGGTTGGTCAATAATTTTATACCATGGATAATAAGCACACTAACTTAGGTCATCCTAGCATTTATACTTTCAGAGATATAGAGCTTTCAAAAAACTAACACTGCTGTTGCTGCCACTGCCAGAAAGTAACACCTATGTTGCAAGCGAGACTAACACCATATTTTACCAGTCAAGAATGTCTTACTTTTATATATGACACTATTTCATGTTACTTATCTTTGCATGCTGTTGGTAACAAGAGCTTGTGTCTCCTTCTACCAGAAAATTACAAAATTTCTCCACATGAAATACTTAAAATTCCTTGAACCTGGGAGAGCGTTTGAAGTTTGAAATTTAACTTTGAGAGAGGAGAAATATTCTGTAATCATCTTCTAGCTAAACTAGAATCTGTTTTTCTATGAAAAAAAAAATATCAAAAACATGTTGTTTTTTTTCAAGCTCGACTTTTGCAGACCTCATAAACTGAACACTGTGTAACCATGGTATCGCTGACATATACATTTTTATTTAAGAAAACCAAACAAAGGAAATTTTTATTTAAGAAAACTAAACAAAGGAAAAACCAAAATTCTTTGAGAACATTTCCCATCTAGAAAGGAATTCACATGTCTTGGTAGAAGAAACAATATAAACCATAAACATAATGGCAGTATGAGTACAACTTTGGAGACAATTACTTGATACCATCCTTAAACAAATATAGGTAAATTAGTTTTAAATTAAAAAAAATATTCAAAAACAGCAAAAATGATACTTACCTTTTAAGTAACTAAGAAACAAAAAGTTTGAACTATCTTTAAACTGAAAATAGTGTTTGAACCTGATGAATAGGATTGAGCATAAATCTCAAGAGGAAATAAAACCAATGGTGGGTTAAAAATATTACTAAAATTTAAACAACCACTCAATCACACTAAGAATAGGAGCACAGGTAATAAACACTTGTACAGTAGTAACTAGGTGTATTGAGAGATGTTTACCTACTCCAATGAAACTTAAATTCTACACAGAAAAAATGCTTCCCTGTGACACTGATACCCCTGTCGCAGCAAACAGATAGTAGAAATGTGACGGATCTGAAAAGAGGAAACATAAAATGCACAGCTCATGCTGATAATACTTCAAACCAAATACCAAATCAATAACACATGCAGGAGCCAAGAAATCTGATAAAAATTGATGGACTTATGGATTTAGATAAGTATGCATGTACATACGGACAGACGAAGGTAAAATTTAATGCCTCTGCTGCTTAGGGTTGGGGCACAAAAAAGATTTTAAATGATCTTTTCAAGTTAAACATTTTTTAAAAACTTTATTTATAAAAACAGGGGATGAGGCATGATTGTCCATGAGACAGACACCCAACAAATGACAGTAAAATTTAACTTCTACAGGTACCATTACAGCCTTCAACAATGAACCAAAGTCCATAGGTGCCAATAAAATTTGTATACCTGCAACTAAGAATTGTCTAAAGTAACCATAAGATTAAATTCTGCAATCCGAATTACCTGGTGACACTCTCCTGTATTCTTCTTTATAGTCATCTAATGTTACTTTGACTCCATTGATTAAATCTGGTACAGTTCCTTCTATTTGTGTCTGAAGTGCTATGTTGTTCAATGCATCATGACCAAAGAACTGTTGTCTGATATAGGCTGTTTCACCACTTTGGTATCTAATTACTGCGGTTCTGTTGAATTCACCACCTTCAAATCACATTCAATAAATATTTTAAGAAATCAACCACAAATTGTGTAGGAAAATACATATATTATCACTTTTCTATCCATATTCACCATGCCTAGTCATACCTTTCCTTAATTAATCTTTCTGATATTTTAAAGAGACTACTTTGCACAAAGCACTGCAAAATTGGCTGTTTTTACTCCTACAAATGTAGCTTTAACTAATTCCATGGAAATTAAGTCAAAGTAGTAAAAAATACAATGATTCAATGTCCAACTCTTACTTTAAAATTATCTGGAATGGTGAAAAAATGACTATTTATCCTAAAGTACAACTAAATCTCTACAAAAGCTTCAATTAAAGGATTCATTTTTTGAAGAAATATATCAGGTTTTGGAGGGATATATGCGAAAAATACAGCTTGAGAGAAGAATTTTCTGTGTAAAAGGCCTTGCGACTTGTATTTTTCACAATAACCAGACATGATATGATATATATGTAATTCTGTCCAATGTCCAAATTTGTTAAACGCATTATTGACTGATATTTTGCAAACGTTCCTGTAGCATGGTATTTTTTGTCAAAAACCCTGCTTGTTATAATCAATGTTGTATTGGTGAAAATATCACATTTCTGATCAATCAAAAACCAGCATTTTTACATAAGATAGAATCATATAAGGAATACACAAACAGAAAATAGAATGAGACAGCCATTCATATCATCTTCATCTTACTATTACGTCTTTTACAATAGACCAGGATCCATGCAATACAAGATCCACGAAAACCCAGAGAAAACTAAAGGATCAATTATGAACTAAGAAAATTTTTTCTTTAATAAAACACCCATTCACTTTCACACCAACCTGTTAACATGTATCCATTACGAGCCCTGTTTGTCTGTGTCACAGCAAACATCCACCCAATGATTCCACCAATGGTATTCAAGGTCAACATTTGTGCTCCAATCTCCTTAGGGATGTGGCTAATGGCAGTGTAGGCTCGACCATCTGTGGTTACAACATAGGCATGCATGTCCAAATTTTCCAATGGCTGGTTGTTTAACACTCCACTGACTTTACCAAATAACCTTTGAGCTACTCCTACAAATATGAAAAATATTTTTTACAATTAATTCATGCACTTTTTATTTTGAATTTGATCTTTTCTTGCACCTAATCTGGAATTCTAAAACAGTTTCCCTATATCCAACTTTTATTTTCTTAACATCATGGTGGAGACAAGGAAACAAAACACCAGTATTCAGTTTTTAAAATGCTGATCAATTAAAATTTCTGCCTTTTGTGGCAGATACTTAAATATCTCGCCTGTATAAACAGCTTCAACCTGATGAATATGTGGTAGTATTTATTTAAGGATTATGCCCTCATTTGCATTTAGTGTTAAACCCAAGGTTTTATTGTTCTGAATTTGCCACTGAAATTCAAACCTAAGATTTGTAATATAATTATGCATGCACTCCAATCACATATTTTTTATTAAATACATTTTACCTGATAGCAATTAAACAAAATCAATGTACATTTTTGTAAACATTGGAAAATTGTACAGGCAGATTCAACTATAAGAACAGAAAAGCTTGAATGAACCTCAAATCCCAAATGATTTTTGCCAATTACTCTGACATTCTTAAAAAATATTGAAAAATAATGGTAGGAGTGCATGCATTGCTGTACAAGTTTGCCATATGCACATTATTGAGAGAATTCATACAGTAGTTACATGTGAGGATTTTCTTTAAAATTTCCAAATGTATAACCTTGAATGGTAATGGGGTACATTATCCTTAATATAGGTTTGTCATACCAACAGTACATTTAATGACTTATGGGATTAACAAACTAAACCTAAGTTATTGAGCTATTGAGAAATGGACTTAAATGTGACAATATGTTGCAAATTTTATGAAGTAACTTAACCATAAATAGAGTTCAATGTCAAATGACATATAGCAGAATTGTATGTAACAGGCCCCTTTAGAAGCTATATTCAGACAAAATGTAGCATGTCTGTGTAAAATAGTTATTGAGAAAATTGACTCAAATGTAAATACATGTATATATTGCAATATTGCACAATCACTCATCCATGAAAACAAAATCAAGGACAAGTGAGATGGGGCAAACTGACATGTACACCAATGAATATATTTTCATACTAAATATTATTGATCTATCATTGGTCTGTACTGAAAAATGACATTATCACAAAAAATTTAAATAGGTCATTGGACAATGAAAAAGAGGACAGGGTCATATCGCCTTCAGCTGAAAGGCAAGTAACCATCATATTCCAACTATAGACCAAAAACGGAGGTTCTAGGTATTACAGCTGTTGAGAAATGAACTTGAATAAGAGAATTTACAAAGTCACTCATCCATGAAAATTAGGTGAAGAAAAGACATATGCTAGACAGCATGACAACCTGACCAAGTCAATGGACTGTGAAAATGAGGACAAGTACATAAGGCAAATGTCATACTGTACTCCTAATAATGTAAATGCATACCCAATATTGTTGACATATATATTAGATCCATGTACTGAGAAAAGATCTAAGTGTGTTAAAGTCACTGAAATGTGTAAATTAGGTCAAGGACAAATGTCATGTAGTTAATTAACAATTTCATGCTACAAACTGTAAGCAAACCAACATTGGTCCACCTAGGTTTTAAAGTTTAAGAGATCAGGGGCTTTAAAAAAACAAACACAGATCTTTGCTGGTGAGACAACAAAATTATGGGAAAATTCCATCAACATAGAAAACATATTCAAGTCATTGGGTATGTGATGTATTCCAACTGATTTACAAAGGATGTAAAGGATTCTGTAGTGCTAATACTTACCTGGTTTCAAACAGTTCAATCCATTGCCATAAAAAGGTTCCATACATTCACAACAGAATCCTTTCTCAAAGTCAACACACTGAGAATTGATATGGCAGGTTTTGGCACCTTCCAGACAGGTATCAGCTTCCATGTCAGGATCAAAGATGATCACTGAAATAAAAGACCAGAGATATATACCGGTACTGTAAATGCAGAAATTATTGCGAAGTTTTTATTATTGAGAATAATGCGACAGAATTGTAATCCAATAATTAGAACTTGCATTCCAAAATTTTCTAGTTACTTGGTGTTACACCTTTCAAAAATCCCTCGCATTATCCCCTCCATTGAAGTTTCGTAAAAATAAACGCACACAATAATTTTTCTGAATTTACATTACTCCTTTATTATTTTTACATCTGCTATGTAAATAAACCTCATATTCAATTTATATTTCTGGTCAGCAACTTCTTTGATGTTTGAACTACAAAGTCAAAGTCTTTATATTTTAAATCAACCAAGTGTTTGTTGAGTCTAAACAGTTTTTTGCCACAAAAAATACCAATGGGATTTGATAGAAGTTTTAAATTCATTATTAATGCCTTCCCCCTTAATGTTAAAATCTAAAATGCAAAATGCATTGCCATTAAAACATGTCAGACCAATCTAAAGTTTTTGGATAGGATTTACAGGAAAAAAGACAAGGTATATTTCTATGTCATTACCTCAGGGCTCTACAAATGGCCAACTGTGAGTAACAAGTGTGGAAACAGAAATTTCTCACCTGCAAATTGACTTTCTGACAAAGAAATGAGGACTGATGCAAAATGAAAAGTTGACTAGATAACCAGGTCAACAGACAATATGCCCTACAAACAATGATCATAATAAATTCTATCATCAAGAATAAGCATGTTAACTTCTGTTGACCTGTAAGGTTTAACGGTTAAGAAAAGAACCCAAACTTAGTTGTCTCCTCTCAAGATTTTCATTTCTAGTTTTTCAAACAACTAGAACATAGAGGATTTGGGATGATGGTTACTCTAGAACAGTCATGGGTATAAAAATGGATGCAGTATTTTGGTTATTGAATTCTTACCGTCCCCTGTGTTGAGGTCTGGGGAGATAATATTCCCACCATTAGTTCTACCAATTTTATAAATCCAAGCTCCTGCAACATCTATATTGGAGGATCTGAAACAAAAATATGCAATGACTTTTTCATATGATATCTTTAAGAAAACTATATTTGTGTTTCTAAGTAGAATTCAGTATTAAAAGAACATCTTCAGGCACACATTTGGATCCTACTTTTCAAATTGAGTCGTCTCTAATTTCTTGGTTAAAGTTAGTGGTCATAAAGATACTAAGAATTGATAAGAGTTGTATGGTACATTGTGGAACTAGTCCAATCCCACTGCTTTAAAAACTCAGGTCTTCTATCACATATTGTTCTTTAATGTCTGGCTTCGTACATGTTATCTGTTTTTGTTTGTTTGTTGGAACGACTTATTAGGGTTTTCTGTATAAAGAAGTTTACCAATGTTGAACAGTCAACAACACTTCCAAAAATGGAAATATATCCTAAATTTGCATATACTTCTAAAATTAAAAATTTTAAAAGTTCCAATTTTAATTCTTAGACATATTCTAAGCATCAATTAGGTTTATTTAACTATGTTTTAAAAAAATTTCACATATTTTGCAAAAATGTTGAATTCTGCTGTTTAAATGAAAACATTCATTTGGTTGCCGGTAAAAATCAAAGCATAGAAAAATTATGAGACTTTGGGATTATATTCAAATTTGCAATATCTTTAATTTCCATGCTCAGATTTTTACCTGGACAAATATTAAGAGTTTTGGGGACATCTGACCTTTAATGACCTCATTCCATATATGGTAGTAATCCTGACTGTTGAATAAACATGGTGAATTTTTTTATGCTTTTTATGCATGTCAAGGCAAATCCTAATTTACTTTTTTATTTTAATTAACAGGGTGTTTCAAATTACTTAGGACATTCTTGTTACTTTTTCTACCTTTTAATGTTGTATAACCAGAAAACATAAGTACTTACATCTTAATCATCATTAAATCAAACTAATAAAAGAATTGGATTTTACAGCCAACAAAACTTATATGTGTATTTGCAACAATGTTATTTATTTATTCAGAGTATTGTTTTCTTTTTTTTTTTTGATTGGGGTTTTAACTTTAAACAATATTTCAGTCATGTTGCAGCATTCAGTTTTACTGAGGGAGGAAGGCGGAGTACCAGTAGAGAAGCACCAACTTAAGGCAGGTAACTGACAAACCTTATCATGTGCAATGCTAGTTAAACTAAACCTGTTTTTGTATGGTACATGGTCAGTTGAGAACTCATGCCATATAGGTGATAGGCTACAGTTATCTGTACAGATAAGTTTAAATCAAAAGAGTATCAGTAATGTTGGATATGGGAACTTTTCTACATACTATGAAATAATATGATTTAAACAGTACACTGATTTGGGTAACAGCTGAAGACAGGAAAATTATTTCTAGAACTATGATATTTATGCTGTTCCGCATTGCAGATACTACGTAAGTGCATATTTTTTACATAGATAAGAGCAAATGAGTGTTTCATTCCGTTTCTTTAACACCCATAATTGTAACATTACACAAGACTTTTATCAATTCATATACACATATTACTGAAGTTGTTTTTTCCACAATACATTACTATATACATGGAATTGCAATTTTTAAATTCAAATATCCAAGAAATATTCTAATTTTTTATTCAAACACTTTATGAAACCTTAGCATAAATATTTTGACCCAAATTAATTTAATCATATATTCAAAATAGAAAACTCAAATTCAACATCATATCTGACAGAAAACAACAGTTAAACCAAAACAAAATATTTCAGAAAAATATGCAAGGAACACAAGAAAATGAGCCTGATGAAAGGAAGACAGATTGGCTATTCATAACTGCATATGATAAATCAATTCCAGAAACTAATTATGGTTTCCTACTGCACATAATTAGCCTAAACAGTTTATAAATTACAGCTGGTTGAACTACGGCCATGGATCATTTGTAAACAGTTTATAGACAATCATAGACAATAAACTAATTGTAATTTGATGGTCACCTGGTTTCTCTATTAGACATACTGAAATTAAGGTATCTAGGCCATAATCAAAATGGTGGTCAAATATCAGTTATTTTTCAACAAGTGAGAGGAGATAGGGATTTCCATTTTTGATTTTAAAAAATAATATGCTTCTGAGTTAAAAAAATATCTGTTAACCTGTTTTAATCATTAAAAGATTAACTAAAGATTAATAGAATTTTCTGAAGTTTCCCGATGTTTTTTTTACGTTAGGTTCTTCTACAAAATCCGGGTATTTTTTAATAATCACATGGTCAAATTATGGTCCAAATTATTTAAGCCAGATGAAATTCCTTATCTTAATGATTTATCAGACTCCTTTTATTAAAATTGTTACTCTATTTTTCTTTATTGTACAAGTTTACTAATATTGTGAAAATATGGTTTGTTTGATTGGGGTTTAACGCCACTTTCAACAATATTTCAGTCATATCGCAGCGGTCAGTTTTACTGGTGGAGGAGGCCAGAGTACCCGGAGAGAACCACCGACCTTGGGCAAGTAACTGTCAAACCTTACCATGTGCGATGCAAGTTAAACGCAACCAGTTTTTGTATGGTACAAACCCAGGTGCGAACTCACGCCGTATAGGTGATAGGATACAGTGATCTGAACAGGTAAGTTTAAATCAACTACCTAGATCACTCGGCCACCCAGGCCCCTGAAAATATGGTGAAATATTCTATGCTGTATACATAATTCAAAGAAAAACCTCTCATCAGCAGCATTGAACCAAAACAAAGTATATCTGAGATCAATCTAATTAAAATTAGATCTCGGCACTAGCTCCCCCTTTTTTATTATTTTTTTTCTTTGGTGGCGTCGTGGGAGATCTAAGGACATCCCATCTGAGGTCATGTCAGGGGTTAATTATTTCCATTTGGAACATTTCGGAGCTTTATCAAAGCGCTATGCCAAATGAATCGCCTTTGCACCAGTGAGTAATCGCTGATTGGCTATTGTAAAATTTGACCCCTGACATGAACTAAGATGGGATGTCCTTAGATCTCCCACGAGGCGATCTAGGAAAAAACAAATAAAAAGAGGAGCAAGTGCAGAGATCTAATTTTAATTAGATTGATTGGAGATCCAAATAGAGTAGAAGTACACAGATCTAAACAAATCGAAACAGGAAGCCCAATCATGTGGCAAAAGACTTCTTCGTAACTTCAAGGTTTTAGAATTCAAATAAATTCCAAAACAAAACTACCTGCAAAACATCATGTGATAAATTTAAAATCAGATAGATCTGTAATGGTGAATACCCTTTATCACTCAAGATAAAAAAAGTAAATGTTGCATGATGGCTTTAAAACAAAAATACGAGACTAAATAATTAAGGCTAAAAGATAGCCACATTTAAAAGGTAAAAACAAACCAAACATGTAAAATGTATGAATGTAAAACAAAAAGAAAATAAAATTTCCAAATTTTTTACCAAAAGATCTTTGTCAAGGGACGATATGAGACTTCCAAGATATTTGTTTTCCATCTTGAAATCTGATCAAGAAAAATGACAACCTACTTTGCACCACTATGTTACCATTGGTACAATCAAATATCTTGAGTAAAGTTAAAGTTGATAAATTCCAAACATATGAAATTTTCCAAAGTCTTATTTCAAACAATATATTCTTACAAATAGTTGATGTCTAAACCTGTACAATTTTCTTATTTCAGTCAGACACTTGTTACTTTTGTTGAAAGGAATCTGCTGTCAATTTCACAAAATGTCGTAAGTGTAATTTCTGTCGTAAATTATGACATCACAATGAGTTTTACTTTGAAGTTTCTACACTTACGATTTTTTGGTGAAAATAATTGCTCGTTCCCTGTCCAACAAACTGTTGTAGTGTTTAAGTATGCCACAAGTTATGCCACAATGGTGGCATATTTTACCTGATAACAATAGTTTTTTGAATAACACCATTGTTACTTACAAGGCCAAATTACTGACTTGTTTTGTGCCTGACTCTGGGAGTCTATAATGTAGTCTACCCTCCCCAGAGTCAAACCCTGCTTGAGCTGGAGGGTCAGGGTAAAATGGACTCTCCTTCCCCATACTGGATATCCAGTTAATTCCATTATCCAAATAATGGTACCAAATAAAGGAATCTTGGCCATCAGATGCTATAACAATCTGGAAAGTGTTGAGCTGAAAAGACAGAACGAGTCAAATTCAATTAAAAATAAACATTTTAAGGTTCATTAAAAAATTATGCAAAAACCATGCCCTTGTCAATATTTCAAGTTTGTTGACTGCATGGACATGGCCTAATTTCTATTGGTTAATGGCATCACATGATTAGTTCTAAATGACAAAGGTATAAACAAGAGATATGTGGAAACCACATTAAAGCCTGATTTTTCAATGTTGTAATAATTCTTGCGTTGTGCAGTACCTTACATATAGATCTTTTAATGTTCCAAATATCAATCAATTCCATTCAAAAACATCTGAGTTATTGTCAGAAAACAAAACTTTAACCTAACTGTGGACACCGCCGGCCCGCCCGCCATACCGACCAACGCCAATCTATTGGACGAAATTTTTCATTGAAAAATCTGGCTTAAAACAATTGTAGACTAGATCCTGAGGAAACAGCTGAACTCTCCAGCAGTCCTGTTCACTCAGCCTATCTGCCTCCGGAAAGTAGATCAGTCTTCTGTTTCAACATCTTTTTAAGTACTTTTGTTTGGTCTAATAGTTGTTGATTCAGCAAATGGAATATATATGAGTTAGTATTTTGAAAATATTTTTATAAACATCACATTTACACAAAATTAAAGGCAATTTTGCCAGAACAAATATCATATATTGGCATTTGCAAACTATGAATATGAAAAATAATAATTTGAGGTACAAATCAGTAATTTAGACGTAGTCGAAATGGACCCAGCCTTCCTCTTAAAACCTGACAAAAATCAGGACATATGAAGTGTATGCAGAATAAAACAAATTTTGATCATACATTCAAGCATTTCAAACCTACTGTCACAAAGGTTTAATTTCTTTTGTTAATTTTTTTCCAAATATCCAAGATCTCATTTTTTTCAATAAGCTATAGTACAGAAATTATTTTGGTAAGTAAGCACCATGAGAACATCATAATGCATAAAGTGATTATTTGTCAACTTTTATATAAATAAATATTAAAATTTGATGATTTTAGCAGTTGACCTTTAATACACCTCAAGAACTTCCTAAGTTGTAATTAAATAATTGATAAGTTTGATAATTTGACACCTTTAATGCATCACAGTACTGTATAACAAGTACCTAGGACATTCCACAATAAATACCTAAACTCACCAGTGTATCATTTTCCTTATAAAATCCCACATGATCCCATGTTACAATAAACAGACTAGTGGGCATGTAATTGTCATAGTTTGTAAAGTGTGCCTGTATATCTAAAGCTGCTCTCTGTAGTAAATCAACATTGTCTGTTTCTCTGAAATATATTAAAATCATAAAACTTGAATTTTTTATTAACATTTAATTTGCATTTAAATTAGAGACATCCCTATACTCTATGTCAAGCTTTTCTGGAGTGTGAATTTCGGGCTTAATAAAATTATATGTGCATATCCACCTTTGTATTAATTTTAAATCAAAAGAAAGAATTACCCCACGGTTATGGCCCAGAACTAACACTTTGAAAAAGAGTTTTAAATACTATTATCTGCACCTGAAATTCTCTACAGGGATTTAACATTGAGGGTTGGCCATCTTTGTTTTTGGTGGGAGCACTGAAGTTTGACCTAGATAAAGTAACTTGAAAAATTACGCACATTTTTTATTCGGATAACCACTTGCAATACATATCAGAAGAATTATATTTAAAATTCCTTTCAGGTGCGCCATTATGCATTTTTGCAGATTATTTAATCCTAGTTTAATTGATTAATTATTACTTAGTGTTGACAATGTGTACTCCAAGTCACGTGCTTGGGCGTGCAAAGAGCCACTTCTGGTAAACAAATGGCAAATTTTATAATGTAAAATCCCAGTAGAAAATTAAAAACTCGGCGCAGCTTAAAATACATCATGACTGCTATAAAGTTTAACAGCAAGTTATTTGCACTTTTTTCAATCTACAAAATAAACACTATTTTATATGAAGACAATAGACAGTTTTTTTTTCACAACCTTTTTACATGCTCTAACAAATTCTGACATAGAGTATAGTTGTCTTAGTTGAATAAGTAAGTTTATGCAATCAAAGGGTTATTGTGAACTTGAATTAAAAGTATTCACAAAATTGCTTAACATTGAAATAAATGTTAAAGAGGCCCAACTGTTGGCAAGCCTCACCAGATGGGCAAAATGTTAACCTAAATCTCCTTCCACAGGAATTTCCAAACAAACTGTTATATCACTCACATGGTAGAGTTGCCATGGCGGCCGAGTGAACTCAAACTTTTAAGCCGGGGTATAACGGACAGACGGACGCAAAGGTGCTTCTTAATCCAGGCGAGTTCCAGTTGTGAATAAAACATAAATCATCTAATCTACAGTTTATTATGTACAATCGTAAATTCCAGAAAAGTTACACACAGTTATTTTTTTACAAAAGTTGTTCTATAATCCAAATTATAAGAATAACAAATAACGGTAGAATGAGGTTTACAATTTCACAATTATTATAGTTACACACTTTAAAACAGATATTCTTAAACATCAAGTTCCATGCTCAAACACACACCACCTTCCTATTTTAAGCGGAATTCATAAAACTAACACTAA
>JAULBM010277009.1:0-16492 GCA_032357055.1 Geukensia granosissima
CGCCTGGGTTTGTACCATACAAAAACGGGTTGCGTTTAACTCGCATCGCACGTGATAAGGTTTGTCAATTACCTGCCTAAGGTCGGTGGTTCTCCCCGGGTACTCCGGCTTCCTCCACCAGTAAAACTGAAATATTGTTGAAAGTGGCGTTAAACCCCAATCAAACAAACAAACAAACCTGCACCAAAGCTGTTTTAGTTTCACTTTCCCACTAATGAGAAACTGGAATACATTTGTTTCAGATATTGCTTGAGTGTTTATAATATATTGTGTTATTGGAGAAATTCTGAATGGTTTTGTAACTTTTAATTATTGTGAAAAATTTTGATACACTGGAACCTCATTAGTTCAAGTACTCAACAACCAACAGTAGGGTGGGTGGTCTATTTTGTTTTTTTAAGCCACCACCCCTATCAGCAGCGTATTAATTTACCCTTGTCCGTCCATTCATCTGTCCATATTAAACATGGCTTGTCCGGCCTCCTCCTAGAACAATTTTTGTACTACATCTGAAAATTTTTGCATGATGTTTCTACCTATGATGAAGGTTTGCAAGGCCAATGGATTTTGATTTTCATAAAATATTACCAAAATTGGTAATAATTACACTTTGTCAATTTTACAGTACTCAGATATATATGGATCATGGCTTTGCCAGCTATCTCCTCAAACAGATTTTGTACATAATGTAATATCTAAAAAAATTTGCAGACGAGTGGGGGCATCATTGTGTCTTAAGGACTAATTTTTTTCAAAAAACTTCACTCTAGTTTGTTTTATTATTTTTATACTCCCGAAAACTTATTTTAGGTTTATATTAAAATCACCTTGTCTGTATGTCTGTCCAAATACCTTGTAATTAAGCGGGTCTAATCCTAAACCATTCTATTAATTTCAAGAATTAAGATTCACAAAAAATTTATGTACACAAATTACTGAATTTACAATAGAGGTTCTAAGTTCAAAGCATTATTATAATACAATTTTTGTGGATTTTTCAGGACATGTTGGTGTATATTATAGAGTGAGTATTTTAAATTGAACACAATTAAATAAACCTAAAAAAAGTTATTATTGTTTCTAATACAGTGATAACAATACAAACTGAAGAAGCAATTCATGAACACTTATTTACTTTAATCTCAAATCAAAACAAAAAATACTGGAAAGCAGAAAAAGACAGGAATTTCAGGATAAACGGCACACAAGAATTCTACATTAAAGTCTTTATACTATACATTTCATACATTAATTATTGCTCTTTGGTGCATGTGAACAAGTTTTTGTGACTAGTTTCAAGGGCAGTCAAATTACATTGACATAAATCTTGTGCAAAATCCAAAGTCAAGTGACCTTAATATAAGAACTCTTGCCCAATTTAACTTAAAACAATTTTAATTGTTGATATAACTCCACATAAAATTCTTTTTTAATCATTAAATTAAATTTGAAGTTTTATATAAGAGTAACATAAATTTTGCACATGTATAATAAATACATACATGCCCGTAGCCAGAAATTTTCAAGGGGGTTACATTGACTCACGAAGTGACCTTTATGGCTGGGGTCTTAGGAATGAGGTGCAAAATTCTGCATTCTAGCTATTTCTTGGCACTGTTTTTGCATTTAAGTCCTGTTTTCAGACTTTAATAGTCAGACTTCAATCTGAATCGTGACTTTAATAGCGCTTATAGGTTTTCAAAGGGGGTTTGTCCGAACCCCTCGAACCCCCCTGGCTACAGGTATGACATATTCTGTCGCAGTGCACTCAACATTACAAAATTTTGACAAAAATGACTTTTTCAATAATTATGTTCAATATTTACCTTTGAAGTAAAATATAATGATTTTGTTATATTTTAGGGAGGAGCTTTACTGTCATCTACCAGTGCCCCAGGATTTCATTTTATGGTTCCTTTCATAACAACATATAGAACAGTACAGGTATAATATATTACTAGACAGTCTTTATCAAAGTACAGACTGATATATCAGAGTTGCAGTTTCAAAGATTTTACATGAACTCTTCAGTCTGAAAATCAAATTCAAGTGCAACAGTAATGCAATGTTAATTTTGATTGGACATAATACTGCTTTAAATTTGCAATATGTTGGAAACATTTAGATACAAGCACAAACAAGGATTTGCAAAGGTCAAGGGTTAAATATGTATTAAGTATTATTTTGGCCTATCATTTGGCTAGAAATGAAAAGCAGCAATTATCGATTATTTTCTGATCATTTATATTGAATAATGTCTACACAGAAAAATCTAAGAATTTAGATCCACAGTTACCTCATGGCAGATGAAATTGTTTTTTAACCTGCAGATGCATTGAAATTACCAGAAACTGTATGATGTTTGATACATTTTGTCAATTTTTATACTAATGGGCATTAAAACAACAGAATTAATCTTTGCAAAATTAGGTATTTACATCAAATACAAATATATATTTATATTTGAGGTCAATCTCACAAAAAATTATTGTTTTGTCACAAGGTCTTAAATTTGGGCCAAATATGGGGCTGAATACGTCTTCTCTTTTGTCTTTAATAGAGATAACTTGATTTTAAAAAGGTGCCCAAATTAATATAAGATTTAACAGTGGAAATATTCTCAGCACAGTTATCTTCTAAATAATACTTTAATGTATGATGGTTTCTTGGTCATTGATGGTCATTTTAACTTTTTTTCAGTTAACCTAAATTGTCTTCTTAAATTTGGAGCCCATCCTGTGACCTTTACTATACCTCCTTAAACAAAGTTTGGCTGTTATATAGAAAGAACCTTGTCTGTCTGTCAGTTTGTCCATCCAAATACTATGTAAGGGCATCTTCTCTAAACTGTTCAATGCATTTTAGTGAAACTTTACTGGATACTAAGACACAATTTATCTACAGATTCAATTTATCTGTACCTTTAATTGTTAAGGAAATGTGTTTCATTACCATTCCCAATTTCCAATTGTACACTTTCCAGAAAATCAATCCTTTCAAGTTGACTATTTGAGAAGTTCACCAGTTGATACATCCATAATTGTATTATTAACCATACTTGGATGTAATCACCTGATAGGGGATTTTGGGGTTATTCATGATAACATTTTAAAGTTTTTTAGGGTGTTAATAATATGATCAACCCAAACATCACCTAAGTCAACATCATGTGAATTGTCATTGGACCAATCAAAAACTGCATTAAAAATTTTATTTTTATGTTGACAGACAACACTTCAAACAGATGAAGTTAAGAATGTTCCATGTGGTACCAGGTAAATAATATGTTTGTCTTGATATTTTTAAAAGGTTTTGTGTTCTTTTCAAAATGAATTTATTCTTCAAGGATTTTAATAGGATTTGCAGTGTTCCATCTAGATATTTGAAAAGACAAGGTGATCATAAAATGTGTTTACAGGTGAAACAGAATTTTGTGTCAGTTGTATTGTAAGGACTGTTTTAGTGGATTATTGTGTCATATGTTGGTTCCAGCAGAACAACATATTTGGATGACTATCTGTTGTCTTGCATTGGTGACATTGGCATCACACTTTCTAATCTACTATTCAAAAACCACCACACATATTATAACCAAACTTTCACAGATTCTTAATTTTCACATGTTGAGTTGCAACTCCTATTCAAACTTTGGTAAAAACATAAGGCATGCAGAACATTTTATGTTATTTTTCTGAATAAATGGTAAATAAATTTTGCAAGAAATAAGAGGAGACAATTTGAATTCACACGTAATGACAGAAAATAATAAATTTAATAGAATATGAAACACATTTGTATATACCAGAAAGACATGATCCACATCTTACATACATTTATAACAAATATTCAAATGCCAGTTTCAACTGCGTGTGAAGCGCTTTTCTTGATTTACCTTCATCAGACACGCAAAGGGCCGAAAATGGGAAAATCAGTAAAACTGTAAAATTCCAGTTAAATTCAATGACCAAATGAAATATACAGTTCATGACATAATACATGTATATTTTACAGTGGTGGTGTTATCATCTACTTTGATCGAGTGGAAGTTGTCAACAAATTAAACATAGATGCTGTTTACGACATTGTCAGGAACTACACAGCTGATTATGATAGAACTTTGATCTACAATAAAGTACACCATGAACTTAATCAATTCTGTAGCATCCACAGTCTACAGGAAGTTTATATAGATTTATTTGGTATGTAGTCTACTAAAATACAATTGAATGCCATGGATTGGTACATCATGTGTGCATTGAATACCATGGGTACATCAAACATCTATGACTGTCTCTTCAGCAGTTTTTTAAGGTGTTCAAGTTTGGAACAGTCCTTTAATTTCAATAATTTTACAAATAGACTTACATGACACACACACAAAAAGTTTGGACAATTCTATTTAATATCTGAAAGGGATGGATGACATATTCATATTCCGGTCCCCTCAGACATTTTTAGTTAAAATTAATACCCGCTCAGATGATACATTTTTGACTGCTCAGAAAATCCCTTTCAGCCTTATATATTTGCTGTATAAAATAACATCTTTTTTTATTTTTAAACCCTTCAGATTTCTTGCACTCTAAGAAATAATGAAAGGAAATATCCCCTCAGAAAATAAGGAAAAATTTCAATCCTTAGAAATCACCCTCAATCACCCCTTTCTTAGATATTAAATGGAATAGTCCATTAAACTAGTTTTTTTTGTACCCAATACTCCTTCTTACCTTAATATCTAGACCATATGTTGAAAAAAGGAAAAAATGAGAGGCTGCCCAATACAGCTAGAAACAATTTAACCAATGACTAGCAACGGATCAGTCATACCTATTTAGTTTAAATTAATTAAATTGCTCAAATCAAAACCTAGAAAAAAAATTTTTTCAATTTGATAATGGTTTGAGTTTTAATTTCTTAACCAAAATTGACCACCTTGGTGGTGTAATGGTTAGCGTGCTCGCCTCGAGTGTAGTGGAAGGTCGGGTCAAACAATAGGCATTAAAACTGGTATTTGCTGCTTCTATTCTAAGCACACAGCATTTAGGGGTAAGAGCAAAGACTGGTCGGCCCAAAGTCAGAATAATGTGTCTGGGTAAAGTGGCATGTCTTCCTGCGGACTGTTGCTTTCTTGAGCTAGCACATTAATAATCCAGCTCAGTGTGTGGGTCTGGTACAAAGCAGGGTTCTTTCATCATCATCATTCATTAATATGCTCTCGTCCTGAATATGCATGAAATATTTGCCACTGGACGTAAGCAACATTCAATCAATCAATCTCAACCAAAATTATGCTTATCATGTTTAATGAAAATTTTTGTTTAATAGCTATGTTAAAAAAATTCTCCATTTCAGACCAGATAGATGAAAATCTTCGTATAGCTCTGCAGAAGGATCTAATCACTATGGCACCAGGTCTGTCTGTACAGGCTGTTCGTGTCACTAAACCTAAAATTCCAGAGCAAATAAGGAAAAATTATGAATCTATGTAAGTTTATATATTTGGTTTTTGTTTGTAGACAAACACTACAACTCGCTTCTTTAATAGTGAGAGAATAGTAAAACAGACTTTTTTTTGGTTGTACAAATATACAACGAAATTTGCTCCTTTCACAAGTATTTTCCTCAAACTTTCTTACTTTCTATCAAATTAAAACAGAGATATTCGATATGTAATGACAGGTTTTACTTTTACTTTTATAGAGAAGTTAATAAACAAGAGTTTTATGTTGTTGTCTTCTATCACTATTTTAAGGGAGGGAGAGAAAACTAAATTACTGATTTCCATACAGAAACAGAAAGTTGTAGAAAAAGAGGCTGAGACTGAGAGAAAGAGGGCTGTTATAGGTATGTATGGTTATCAAAGCTGAGACTGAGAGGAAGAGGGCTGTAATAGGTTTGTATGGTTATTGAAAAATAATTAGTGTCTGAATTTTTTTCAAATTCTTTTTTTTGTATTAAATCAGTTGTGTTAATCTATTTCTATAAATAATTTGGATAAATTTGTGCATGTACTTACCTGTCAAAAGTATTCAAAATATTATATCTGATTTGTTTTGTTTAGTCATTTGAGATAAACATCTTACCTCTTTACAATGAAAATTACAGGAACACTACTCTCTTGATTTATAAGATTTGAAAATTTATCTGTATAAACTGTCTTTAGTTTAGTAATCAACCACATATTGAGATAGGACTTACACAAGGGGGTTACTTCCTATATAAAGGTATATACAGACATTGTGCTGGAATGGGTTTGGTTCTTTGTTCCCTTAAGAATATATGATTGGGTAATAAATTATCTTTAAAAATATATCAATGCATGGTAATTATATGAATGGTTTATATTGCTACAAAACCACAACTGATTATTATGTGCTGCAGCTGATATAAACTTTTAATGAAAAATTTATGATTGGCTATGATTTTTCTTGTCAAAAAAAAAAAAATCCCCCTCCCCCGTAAGGACTTAAAAGTTACAATGAATAAGTCCAATTAATCTTTATAATATAGACTGAAAAATTGTGACAGACAAATCAGTATAGTATTCTATATTTTAGAGGCTGAAAAAGTTGCTCAGGTTTCTAAAATTCAGTGGGAACAAAAAATTACAGAAAAAGAATCACAGAAAAAGATTTCAGAAATAGAGGGCAAGTATTACATGCATTAGGATTTAATTCAACACTTTACCATATATTTCCCATTGCAGTCTCTTATAGCTCACCTGACGGAAGAGTAATTTAAACCTTTGCCATATATTTTAAAAGTTATTGTCATTTTTAGTAACAGATTGGATGCTATAACTAATCCGAATGAATTCCAGAAGGTTTTATGAAGTCTAAATAAACCTCTGAAAAAATGTAGAAGGCTTCATTCCTTGTATTGTACATGGTAGATGTCATTTACACAGCAAAATATGCCACGAATTTCAATGTGAAAATTTTCGTATGATTTAGTAACAAATCGAGCTGCGCATGTTTTTTGTGCGAAAAAATTCACATGATATTCATGTCATTTTCGTGTCATTTTCGCATGTGGTGTGGAATTTTTCAACATTTTTTTCATGTGAAATTTATTATTTGCTTGAAATATCACGTTAAAATAACATGAATTTGATGCGAAAAAATTTTCGCATCAAATTCACATCAGAATATTTTCATGTAAAAATGATAAGAAAAATTTTACGCATGAAATTCATGCATGGCACATTTGGCTGTGTAGCTGCCTATTTTGGTTTGTTTGGATATGACTACTTAATTTGACAATGTTTGGATCTGGCTTTC
Source organism: Geukensia granosissima (assembly GCA_032357055.1). Lineage (NCBI taxonomy): Eukaryota > Metazoa > Mollusca > Bivalvia > Mytilida > Mytilidae > Geukensia > Geukensia granosissima. The sequence goes on from JAULBM010277009.1 coordinate 7,281, forward strand.
CTATGTTTAATTATGATGCTTTGCACAGATAGCATATCAAAATTCCCCATATCCATTCATCATTGGTACACTTGTTTTATGATGCATATTTTTTAAATAGTTGCATTGAATATTAAATAATTACTTTGTGTATTAAATGATAATTTAAAGTGTATTGTTTTTTTAAATTAATACACAATATACAAAATAAATTAAAGGAATTACTAAGTTTTGTGTCCTTTGTTTTGATTATGTATAAATATTTAAGGGGGTACCCAACATCATCACAAAAATAAATTCCACTCATTTAATTTTCTTTATATTTTGTTTAGACATTTACTTTGATGAAAGAATGAAAACTTTAAAATTTCATGATTTGAACCACACATTTCTCTGGAATTATTTCAATAGATATATAGTAATTTCATTATCATAAATTTTGATCACTAAGATGCATTAATTTTCATATAACATGAAACTGATTAAAATGTTTAGATGATCTAACAGAGTTATTTCCCTTAGGTGTTCGGTGCTCCTTAATATATAAAATAATTACATAGTATATAATACAATTAATGACGTTCCTACTGCGGGATTTGGTTTCATTTGACAATTTTTTGGTTTTTAGTACATGTTCTTTTGTTTGAACTTGGATTTCATATAGTTTGGCTTTAATGCTACTGATGAGAGGTTACTCCTTGAAATGGGCTTATAGCATATTATGACCATACTTATTCAACATTGGTAAACTTGTATTTTCAGATGCTACACATTTAGCTAAGGAGAGAGCTAAAGCTGATGCAGAATTTTACAGAGCTAAGAAGGAAGCAGAGGCTAATTCAGTATGTACATTACTATTACCACTTATTATGCCAAGCCCTATTGCATAAAGGAATGAACAATCGTAAGGTTCCATGTATAGGCTCTTATGTTTACACATTGTCCCCAGTCTGTCTGTCTGTCTGTCAGCCATGGTTGCTTTTGTGAGGGAAAAATCTCCTACAGTACTACTAATAGAACTTGAATTAATTCTACACAAAATATATAAATACATCTCACTTTTGAATGAACAAAAGTTAGTACAATGTTCCATGAAAATAAATGACTGTTGTTCAAATATAGACTACAAACATTTGATGCTTGTTCAGGAATTAACAATTTCAACAAAATTTCTAACCAGAAAACTGTTCAATAAAAAGAAGGATCTCAGATTTGAAAAAAAGTTTGTTTAAAATTCTTCATAGGCAGGAGTAAATATATAAATCAGAAATGACTGGACATCAATATTAAAAGAATGTTTATTATGACTGACTTATAAATCAAACTTAAATAGTCTTCTGAACTTACATTTGTAAAATGTGATACATGTGTATTCTGCCAAAGAACATTAAATATATATGTCATTTCACTGTTGTAGGCCAAACTAACAGATCAGTACCTAGAAATGTTACGGTACCAAGCCATTACTACCAACACTAAGATATACTTTGGGAACAGCATTCCACAGATGTTTATGGACCCAGCTGGTGTTGTTAAACAGACCCCTCAGGAGAAAAAGACCGAGACTAAAAAAGTATAGTAGTGGGTACTAGATAACACACCATAAATCTATTTTCTGTTGGCATGGTTAGGTGTAAAAACTTTTAACAACTTGACTTTGTATTTTTAACTTTGTATAAGTGAAATACTGGGATAACATTAAATAGAACTTGGAGTCTTTTTAGTATTAAGTTCTAATTGTGCAATTTTCAGAAAGTTTGAAGTTGTCATCTCTTGTACTGTTGTATAGACATTATGAGAATATTTAGTGAATCAGACATTGAAGATAATTACTAAACCTTAAAAAAATTACAGTACATTTAGTAGCTTATAACCAGCACAATGTTTCTTAATGGCAGTTCTGGGCTGCTGACTCAAAATTAAAACTGTGGTTTACATTTTTAAAAATCTGAGTTGAGCATTACATTTATTCATTCAAATAAAAAAAAATTAAGGTTTGTACCCTCACTCCCAGCCACATAGTTCCCCGAGTTGCTCAGCTCAGGCAGTAGGTTTAGTACAAAGCAAGGTTCATTCACCACCACTCATTAATATGCTCTCTTCCTGAATATGCTTGAAATCTTGCTGCTGGATGCTAAGCAACATTCAATAAATGAATCAAAGTTCCCTAACAGACCCTGTGTTATATTTTAAAAGAGACTGTTTTTGAGGGAAATTTTATTTTAATATGGTTCCAAAATTTAAAAGCAACAAAAGCAATTCCTGGAGCATCAGTCATCCATGAAACTTAACAAACTATTAATACATATCATACTTATCTATACATCATGTGACCAAAGTTGATATATTCTGCGAACTTCAGGTGTTTTAATCTAAATTACTTCTGAAAAAATTATGGCCAAGATTAGATGGAAATTTTGCAATATCCAGCTATACAAGCCAAAAATAACAACTGACAAATGACTTGACCATGAATAGTTTCTCCTATACAACTCCTTAATAATATTCTTTTAGGTTGATACCATATTAGCTGTGGTATTAATGTTGATCAAAAATTACATTTCAGTTCTTAGATTTAAAGTCAATACTTCCAAATATGTTATATGGCCAAATATGTACAAAAATATTTTTATAATGTATTTTTCAGGAGTACCCCTAGTATGATAGGAGTAAGCGGACCATCTGTGATACAACAGAAATTCAACCTCATCTCTAATGAAAACCAGTCGTGCAATAGGCAACATTTTAGAAGATTGTGTTCTGTTTTAAGTTTGGGTTCACTTTCTGGATGAAGATTTTGTTTTTGTTCTATGGTGTAAATGGGGACGGGTCAGCTTTTTTACCACAACTAAATGTACTGTAGTCTTTTCAAGGTTTATAAAAAGACAATAATGAAATTTATTGTAAATATGTGCTGTATTTGAATTGAATTTTTAAAGTGTCAGTTAAGAGTTAATGTTGTTTCAGAAGTAACTGTACAATTAGGGAGGGGGGGGGTGAAATTTTTTATTTCATGGTGGTGGCTATTTTTTAGAAATTTCACATACTATGTGGACAACAGTTCTTTGAAACTTTTTATCCATTTAGTTCTTACTATTTGAAACATCAATCCTGTCTTATTACTTGTATTCTTAATTCACGTTTTGATTGTCATAAATGCATTTAATATAAATGTGACATCAAATCATGGAACAATGTTTTGGTTGTAAAACTTTGAAAAAATGACAATCATTTGTATGTTAGTGGTGTAAAATTGAGATTTGTGACCAAAAGTTTGCCTTTATTCTACATTTCTCAAATGAGTGGTACATGTAGTAAGAGTGTATGAGATAATTTATAAAAATTTCATGCACATTGGGTAAATTAAGAAGTTTAATTGTTATTTCTGGAACAGACTTTAATTATGGTCCAATAAAATAAATTCTCTGGTTCTTGGACTTTCATCATCTACTTACAGAACCCAAATAACATTTTTCAATGAGACTTTCAATGACTGGTATGTCAATGTAAAAAGACACTTTGTTCTGCAATGAAAGGTTTAAAGAATGTGATGCCCCCTTCTTTATTATTTTTACAGAATTTTGTCCAAGAACCAGAAAATTAATTCTACACTGCCTTATTAGTTTCTATATAAAGATTATTTGAGTTCAAGTGTGCCTTAGCATATGAATTTTCCCAATGCTTAGTAATTAGTATTAATGGAAATCATTTATAGATATTATCACAAATGCATATCATGTATAATTTTGTCTTGAAATTGTCGAAAATGCCTTCAGTTTCATTTTAATTTACATCTTTAAACTACTGGTAGTGTTTGGTTATTTTTTATATGAATGAAAATATGAATTCATGATTTTTATAATATTTTCCAATATGAAGACCATATTTTAATCTTGTATATATGTCTGGTGGAAAGAGATTTCATTTATTTATGTTTGTGTGATTATGTGGCAGCAAAAGAGGTTAAATACAAAAATTCTAGAGCCATCAAATGTTTGATGATCAATATCTTGCAAAATTTATGTCTCATGCATGTGGCCCTGTATGTTTGATGAAAAATGTCTTGCAAAATTTGTGTTTCATGCCTGTGCTCTCAAATGTTTGATGAAAATTGTCATGGGCATGTTTGGACAAAAAAGAACTGCAGAATTAAAGTGTATGTTACATTCACTGTATATGTTTAATATAAAACGCCATGCAAAATTTGTCACTTGCATGTGGTCTCGTGTGTGTGATGAAAAATGTCTTGCAAAATGTATTTTTTGTGCATGTGGTCCAAAAGATAAATGGAAATGCATGTCATGTGCATGTGGCCTTATATGTTGATGGAGGTCGTACCTGCTTGTGATGCAATAATTTTTTGACGTCACAATCCAGGCAATCAATGTCGGAATATCAGAGATGTATACATCTGATGAATGAAGTACTATAATCTCTGTTTCGGAAATTGACATGCTTTGTTTGATGAAAAATGACATGTAAAATGTATGTCATGTGCATATGATTCAAAAATGGCATGCCAAATTCAAATTTATGTCACCGCATGCATTCTCAAAATGATTTTCAATTAATGAGACTATGCAAAATGTATGTCACATGTATGTTGAATAGGAAAATGTTGTGCAAAATAAAGTATTGGTGAATATGGCCACTTAAGTTTGAGACATAAATATCATTAATCACATGTCAAGACATAATTCATTGTTATGTATAATTACTATGAATGCATTTAATATTAAATTTATCAAACTGATATAATATTGATGATTTATGGTCTTATGAAATTTTTCAGACAGTCTAAATTTTTCTACACAAACCTAAAGCAATTTCCTGTTGATGATGTGTTCTTTATTTCATTGGTGAACTACAAATATGGATGAACTGTGAATCAAAATGGCTTCTAAAAATTGATGTACAACTGGACTAACTCTGTTTTTAAGAAAATATGTATTATTGTTGCTTTATTGCTTTTGTGTGTATGTGTATGTTTACACACTTTTTGTGTGTATATGTATGTACACAGCTTTAGTGTGTGTATATATCAGGTATGTACACAGCACAAATATTTGCTCAATATTTTATGTTGCAATGATGTTATATGCTCATTCCAAAATAATGGTTGTTGATTTCTTATAATTTGTTTCTTTTACATTTGCATACCAAAGGTCTTGTGAGCTTTTATCTCTTTGCATCGATCATCATAGTTGTCTGTGTCAGCATCTATTAACTTATCTTCTACCTTGAAACAGGCAGTTAAAACCAAACCAACATATTCAAGATGGATCTCCAAGTCCAACTTAGTTTAACACAAGACTCAAGGGCAAGTTAGCTTTAAGATCTTTTAATATGTGCTAAATAGAACCTTTTTCTATTGAATGCGTCCATCCCTGGCTTTTCAGAATTACATCAGGTGGCTGACAGTCAGCTTAGTTCATACTTATAGGATATTATAATAAGAAAATTTCACTTTATTTGGGGCCTTTGTACAGTAGCAAAAAATAAGACTTCCTAAAATATTAAAAATCTGAAATAGCAAAAAAACTTATATTTTAATATTCCTAATTTATGAAAAATATGCAAAATTTATAAAGATAATCCAAATCAATCATCTTTTATAGATGATATTCCTGAATGATTATTTTTCTATCCATACTCGTTGTCTTTTATCATAGTAACTGTATGAACTGGAACCACAATAATCAGCAAGACAAGATTCGATAAGTGCTGCTTATAATGCCGAGTTGAAATATGGTATTGACAGAACTACCAACTGACTTAATAATAATGTGTTCCGATTCTTACTATGACATGGTTCTACTAGATGAGTGAAACAGGCTCACAAGAGCCTGGGGTATTTGTCCAGAGTAATAGCTGTTTCATGTTTTTTTTGGTTGTTGTCATATAATCTTGTGATTTTGTTATTGTTAACACATTTACATTTATCCTGCTACTAGGTGCATTTGTCTATAAAACTGCTTTTTTAGCATTTCTATAGCCACATATGGGCTATTCATTATCAGTATTTTCCACGAACAATCTCTGTTTGGCCACATCAAGATCATTTATAGACTCATCCACCTTCATCCAAAGTGTTGAAACAAGGGGCTGAATTTGGTTTTTATCTTGTAAAACTTGATTTATATGATTTTCTATTAATAACAAGAAGTTTTAATTAATGTTAAAATACCTGTAGATCCATTGTTGAAATGAAAAAAGATGCAGAATTAAAAAGGGGGAATGAAATTGTACATCTTCTGACATCCTCACAATGTAAAGGGGTCCTGTGTCTATACTTGTTGGACACAAGATCCATACATTATTGGACCCCTGACATTGTGAGGATGATCTTCTGAGAGAAAAACAAAGGTAGAAAAAATGGGGACATCTCCTGAGAGGTGTGGCGGAGAGGAATGAGAATCTACAATTTAGCTTGATGTGGCCTTATTTGAAGGGTAAAACTGCATGAATATTTTATTATCCCTTAAGGGAATATCATTGGTGAATGTATACAAATGTATAGTCCAGTAAAATGTATGCATGATAATCAGGAGGATTGCCATAAAATTGGGTTATTTCATTAAAAATGATTGGGTATGTCACTGATCGTCATACAATAATATTCCATTAAAATGCAAAGGGTAGGTCAGGAAGGGGAATGTTTTGGTTGACATGGAGTGGCTGTCTGCCCATTAGATATACAAGAAACATTAAAAAAAAGTAAATTAGTTTGAGAGGGTTTCAGAATTAACTCCCAATCATTAAAATTCATAGAAATGGAATTGCCAATATATGTTATAAGTTCCTAAGAGTGTATTTAATATTGTTTACTTATCATCATCACAATTATTGTACACTCCACAAACAAGTTTTGGGATAAATAGGATTTACCCTGTCTGTCCTTCCATCCACCATCTATATCACTTGTAAGCAGGTCTTCTGAATCGCTGAGTAGATTGTGATGAAACTTTACATGAAGGGCATGGAGAAAGCTATTTCCTGTTAGATACTTTAGAGGTGATTCAACTTAAGGGTTCAACATGCCTTAAAATACAAAATTACCAATGTTGAATAAATATGAACATTTTGGGCATGTTATATTTACATTTCAAGGAGTTCAGGGAATATCCTTTTGTGAGCTGGTCAGGTAATTTCTCGTTTTTATCGGTATTTTCAATTTAACCATATAATATGGTTTATCCTTTAATAAAAGTTGACATTAACCACTGGAAGAAACTGGCAAATTCTATTTATAAATAAACTTGTCAGAGAAATTTTGAAAAATTTTTACAAGTATGTCTACAGTAGATATTTATAAACACTGACCTTACACTGACCCTTATTTCAGTGGATTAAGAAGCATAATTCTTGTAAATATCAGCCTCACTAAACATAGATCAAATAAAATTAGAATTTGATTCTGTTGGTATTTTGATGACATGCTCACAATTGTAGTTTGGGGAGATAGATTTATCTGCATACAAAATTAATATTTATGTCTTAGAATATCTCTGTACATATATCAGTGATATATCACCAATATGTATAAATGTGGTAAATTTAGAGAAGACCATACTCCATTCCTGTAAGAAACAAAGGAGATTGTCGAACCTAGAGGTCATCACATGACCTTCAACAAGAGTGGAATTTCACTAGATACCCCCAAACAAATAGAATATGTATTCATAAATTTGACAAAAACTTTAGCATCATTTTAGCCTCTATGACCTATATTTCATACTTACAGACTTGTATTACTAGTACTTTTGTATGTAGTCAGTAGATTAGAGTTAGATATTATGCCAATTTGTTCATAGATGTTGGGTGGGGTCAGACAGCTGTAATTACTGATGAACTATGTTGTGATTGTCTTTGGTCTTAACCATATGTGTATTTTATAACTATAAATGCAACTTCAATTTAATTGTACAACAACCTGTTAAAAACTACTACAGAACCGTAAGTAATGTTATGACGCAAGTGTAGATGATGTTTCACTGTTTCACTTTTATTAAAATCTTGATAATTGTCTGGGGATGGACAAGACAAAGTGAGTATTCAATGGGTAAAACTGACATTACAGAATACAAAATTAGTATCTCATCATCCTTAGATTTTCATACATTTATCTTTACTTTTTCATACTCAGAAGTGGCACGTATAGAGGAATTCCTGTACATTTCACACATTTAAGACCATATTTATCATATTAACTGGAAACTGATTTTAAAACTTTATCTGCTTCACATTTTCAATAAAAATATTGTATGATGATGTTTCTTTATTAATAAAAATGCAAAGATTATATTCTGTGGATGATTTGTTTTTCATGAAGTACTGCATTATATTACCTATAAGATCAGGTTCAAATTGTGTCAAAACTGGTGTTGAATACTTACATACAACAGCTCTGACACATTGAAAATATTCATCTATAAAGGTTTGTACCACGTTATACAGGCTTGCACCACTTTATATGTTTCATCTATTAAGGCTTGCACCACTTTGTTAGGTTTTATCTGTAAAGGCTTGTAACACTTTATTAAGTTTCAGCTGTACATGATTGTAACACTTAATTAGGTTTTATCTATACATGCTTGCACCATTTCTTTATTTTGCATCTAAACAGGCTTGCAATGCTTTATTAGGTTTCATCTATATGCAGTGGGCTGTTTAGCCGAGTGGTCTTGGTTCATGTAGTTGATTTAAACTAACCTGTACAGATCACTGTTGCCTAACACCTATACGGTGACAATAAATGTTTTGTTGGACTCACATCACATGTGATAAGGTTTGTCAGTTACTTGCCTAAGTTTAGTGGTTCTCTCCAGGTACTCTGTCTTCCTCTACCAGAAAAACTGACCGCTGCAATATGATAGAAATATTGTTGAAAGTGATGTTTAATCCAAACAATCTATACAGGCTTGTAACACTTTATTAGGTTTCATCAATACAGGCTTGCAACACTTTAACTGGCTTCACTGATACAGACTTACACCAGTTTTAAGAGGCTTCACCTATACAGACTTGTACCCCTTTATTACGTTTTACATTAACAGGCTTGTACCACTTTATTAGGTTTCATAAATACAGACTTGCACTTAGTAGTGGTCCCTGTCGTTGGATTTGGCTTCCCATTTCGATTTGTTTGGATTTGAATGCTTCTGTTGCTATATTTGAATCTTTGACTTCCTATGTTTCGGTTCTAATGCTACTGATGAGAGGTTACTCCTTGA
>JAULBM010277120.1:0-16487 GCA_032357055.1 Geukensia granosissima
TAAACTCTTTAGTGTCGTATTAAGCTATTTACAAGAAAGTCAATATTAGTTCCAATAAAAACCATATTTAAAGATTTCAAAGTTATAATTGCGTTATATAAACTTAAAAAGATATCAATTTTAATGATATTTGTAAAACGTTCCATTAATATTCTAGGGGTATTTAACTGCCAGATAATTTTATCATTGAAATCCTATGAAGTGGTACAGTTTAAAAAACAATTTAAAAACACCCAAAAAACCTTTTCCTTAAATTCCCATACCTTAAGGTCTTATGGTTTACTTAGATTTATGATGGTGGAGATTTGAATTTCCTATCGGTAAAAAAATATTGCTTTTTATCCATCAACATAATTATAGTAAAAAATCATCCAGCAAATCAAGTTCCTGAAATAAGGCCGTTTATAAAAATAACCATAGGTACTACGGTTAAATTACGACGAATCGTTTCACCAAAGCTGATATCCTGATTTGCATAAAATATTATTTAAGTAAAGAACCGCTAAAGAAACCTGGTACCGTGGTGTAATAGGTAGCATGTTCGCCTAGAGTGTGAAAGGTCATAAATCCTCGACCGGGGCAAACCAAAGACATCGAATTTTTTTTCTGCTTCTCGGCTGAGTACGCAACATGAAAGAGTAAGAGCCTGACTCGTCCTTGACCCAGATAATATATCTTTGTTAAGCATGCATGTCTTCATACAGACCGTTGCATTCGTGAGGTACACTAGCAGGATAAAAATACGGCCTAAGCGTGTTGTATAGTGCAAAGCAGAGTTCATTCATCATCATTCGTTAAAGTGACCTCGTCCTGAATAAGTTTGAACTATTTGCGGCTGGACGTAAAGCAACATTCAGTCAATTAACCAAAGGAACATTCATATATCAAAATGAAATGCATTCAATAAAACTGACACACAGTTTCAAACAAGATAACTTTCAAAATAAATCCTATATGGTCGATCTTAGCTCAACAAAGTCAGGCCGTGGAGGCTATGCCGGTTGAATATATCTGATCTAGATAAAAGTTATAGTTTTGGAAGAGGAGCATTCAAGGAGCATATCTTGTCACGCAGAGAACCGTAATTCCCATAGGGTTCTATATTAGGCGAGTTGTGGTGGCTGTTGAAAGTTAAACCGTCTCATTTAAAACTATGATTTTGATAGAAGACCGCATACAGTGTTATCATGAAAACTACCATTAGTACCATAAGTTTTTGACAAAATTATAAAAAAGAAAAATAGGGGGTAAATATAAAAGATTGATTGATTGATTGATTGGTGCTTAACGTCCATTGGCGAGGACGAAAGCATGTTAATGATGAGTGATGATGAATGAACCCTGCTTTGTACTAGACCGACACGCTGAGCCGGATTTTAACATGCTAGCCACGAAAAACTTGCCATTTTACCCAGACACATTTTTCTGACTCCTGGCCGACCAATCTTTGCTCTTACTCCTTAATGCTGCGTGCTTTAAGGAGAACCAGCAAATTCCAATTTTAATGTCTTTGATTTGACCCGGCCGGGGATCGAACCCACGACCTTCAGCACTCAAGGCGAGCACTCTAACCATTACACCAGGAGGCAGTTTAAATATAAAAGAGACCGTCATATTTCTTCACCGTAGGAAACAGAGGATATACATGTAATGTTGAAACTTTAGGTATTCACTAAACTAGTTACACTAAATAATAATAGCACACAAGAAATTTGACATTTCCGATAGCCTGTCAACCCTAGAATAAACTCAGGGCTGCTTAAAATTCTGTCAAAGATCCAACATAAAAAAACAAGTAATCTACATGTGTATTCTCAAACCTGGAACTGCAACATGTATGTACCCATCTTTATTTAAATCAGATTTCAATCTGTCGTAGACATTTCAAACAATTCTTATTTAAGCTAATCTTTGCAGCTTCAGTGGTTCTACTTGAATGCAGTTAATGTTACCAAAAATTAATATCAGAAGTTACACAATTTTATCTTTGCGTGATATTTTGTTAACAAGCAGTATGACTTTGTTTCTGGTTTTATATATGCATGTACTCTCCCCAAAAAGTCACGCAGCACTTATATTTTCAAATCAAAATGGCTCTGATTGTATAATTTTCGGATTTCGCTTTGCAATTACCTAGATGTATCAATAAAGTAATGTCTGAGGATATAAAATTTTCCAAAATTCAATTTCTTAACATTTCTAAAAATGAAACAAAAATGTAAAACATTAATCAAAATTGAATTTTTACTGTTCCCAATAACCTGTTTGATAAGATCATTTTGAAATTACATGTGGTAATGATATTAACTCTTTGAATTTCTCTGTCTGAAAATGATGAAATTCAAAATTTGTCTTGGACTCTTGACAATTATGCAAATTCTTGTCACCATGTGGTGTACAGTCTGGGGTTCTGGTTCAATGACTATCGGCAAATTCTAGTGGTATGTGATTGTTCGATAATTAACAATGAATTGTTGGATATTATTTTGTATACAGTCGAAAATTTCACGGAGTGTGTGTTGATAATTTTCATTTTCTGATCCACTGAACCAATTGCTCGTGTGGAACTATTGTCATCACTTTGGCGTAGTCCCGGCGTCCGCGACCGGTGTACATCAGTCCTAACTTCTTATTTTGAATTTCTCCTGAGGAACCAATGATTCTATTGTCGCTGTCGTGACGGCGAATCCTGATGACCAACAGTAATTGCGACTTTACACCGGCTTTATCTACTGAGTAACTTGACGGGTGACAATAGTAGAGGAGGATTTCTTACCCTTCCGGAGCACATCACCTAGTTTTTGTAGGGTTCGTGTTACATGTACTCTAACTTAATTTATCAATGTAGTGTTTTGTGTAATATGTTTCTCATTCGTTTCTTATTTGTTGGCCACGGTCTTGTCTGTCTTCTGATTTAACTATTTCTGTCTGATAAAAGTTTCTTATGGGGTGCTGACAAAGCATTATTTCTTCGCTGCAAGTCAGTTTCCTAAGATTTCTGCCAGCAGTTACTTACATATAGTTTTCAACGATCGACAAAGTCTCATTTCAGTTTGATTTTATTGAACTGTTAGGTTTATTTTAATGAAGATTTCATCCTAAATACCAATGTGAAAAGTCAATAAATATTCGTCTAGACAATTTTTAATTTTGTTTTAAGTTAATTGATTTGAAATTTATTGTCTTTCCAGACTTTGTTATGGGTTTTCAATATTTATATATTAACCAATAAAACAATTTCTTCCTAAAATTTGAAATGTTTTGTATGCAGACATTGATATTATCCATCAATGTAATTTTGAATGAAAATATATTATGGAACAGTTTGAACGATGATTTTTGATATGAATGGTTAAAGTAGTCGTATATGAATTGGTTTTTGTTCTCATTTATCCAGTTAATTTTAAAAAGTAATAAACAAACCTCTACGGTAACATGCGTCTTTTTTGAGACACGAAGCGTAGCGAAACCCAATATTAAAGAAGACATCAGTCTAATAATTTTAATATCAGGGGCGGATCCAGGGGGTCAAGACACTCTCTTGAATTTTTTCGATTTTCGTTGTGTAATATGCCAGACCACAGGACAATAACTGAAATTAAACATAATAAAAGTCTGGATCTGCCAATGAATATTTCAAATATTTTCAAACAGAAAAGGCACCATATACAAAAATTGATTTTATATCCATATGCTTTGTGTTACATGAGGACATTTGCGTTTGTTTCAGTAGTTTTATCAAACAATTTTCCATAGCAAACTAATTATTACACAGTCCAAAGAAACATCCTCTAGCAAAATTATCTGAATTTTTAAGCATTTTTGTATAAACTTGTGTCTTATTGTTTGTTTGGTTAATAGGTATAAATAGAGAAAGCTCCATATATTGCTGATTAATGAAATCATAATAAAAATGGTTATATGAAAACACCTATATTTTTTTCAGCTGTACTTATTGGAAGTTAGTGACGCAGTTTTTATTTTTTTCTCAAAGTTTCAAAGACCGTTATTTTGCTAATGAAAAAAATCCGGAAATCCGGAAACTTGAATTTACTCGAGAAGAAAATAATTTACATGTACTTTCGCGTTCAAGTCTTTCCTGAAAACATTAGACTTTCGTATTGGTTGTATTTTATAATTCTTTTTAATGATAAAGATTTTGATGAACCACTGCGCATCTGCTAAGTTGCGTCAGAACAGGTACACGCCGATTATATTACTAAATTAAGAAACAAACAGGAATGGGAATGTGCATTACAGTTTTTCAAATCCTTATTTGTTTGAGGAGTGCAAGGCTTAAACCGATTTGTAATTTAAATAAACAATGTACCAACAGAAGATATTGCTCAACGACTCGGCTTTTAAAAGACTTAATGAGAAAAACTAAATAAAGCAACATTTATTGAAAACAATTGCATGTTTTGTGTTGAAAGTCGAAAGAGATGAAGTATGAAAACTTCAAATAAACCATAAAACTTGGCCAATTCCTTTGTTTTAATAGAATAGAAAACTTTTTTTTTGTTCGAGGTACAATCTGCACCTAGAAACGTTCATACGTTTTTTCGTAAAAACTAATATATCTAATAGGTATTTAGTTATACCTCATAAAAACTGATTAATCAAGAGGATCTACATGCAGTACAATTTTCTCAGGTGTAAAACTGATAACTATTGTTCTCATGCACAAGATATTTTGTTGTAAGACAATAAGACAAATTTTCTGTTCCATAATCTTTGTTCTTAAATGTAATTTGTTTCGAACTTCGATTGACGTCATATCAAAATATTTTTCTTAAACGTATAAAGGATCTGGATCGTGTATTTCTGGCATATATTCAATATTCATCCTTTTAAATATCGAACGTCGTATTGTCAACCTGCAAATAAACAGATGGGCTAAGACGAAAAGTTTGAAGAAGCGATTTTAGAAAATCATAAACACGTTTTTTAAATAGTAGTTGACGTTTAACGTAAATGAATGCAATTTAAAACGTAAGTCATTTGTTCAGAGAACAAATAAAGGTCTACCCAGAGTTATTCTGTGCGTAATCGTGAGTATAACACGAAAAAATGTTAAAAAACCATGTTTGGATCTTTTCGTCCAAAATATATAAGTTGTATTTTGTAAAACTTTACATTTTACTGTTACATGTTATCAGCTATCTTTAACAGTGTTTGAAATATTATCAAAAATATATGATTGCTAGGGATTTTTATGATGTTCCCAAGGACTTTGAACTTTGATCTTGATGCCATATTGTAAAATATATTGAGCTGAACAAATTCGCAATTTAAGGTTTTTTTCTTTCTCTTTCTGTTTTTGAGATATTTGCAAAAAACCTTTATTTCAGACCCCAAAAACGGTTTTGGACCCTAGGTCCATATAACTGTTGGTTCAATAATTTTGGATCAAATTTTGTCAGTGAAGATCTTGATAAGATAAACTTTTTCTCTATCATATGTTTTCAGCTGCCTATTACAGTTCTTGAGATATTATCAAAAATAATAAAAAAAATATACTGTTGCTAAGAATATTCATGATGTTGCTAAGGTCTTTGAAAACTTTTGCCTTGGTGCCATATTGTAGATCATATTAAGCCGAACAAAATTGCAATTTAAGGTTTCTTTCTATCTGTTTCTGTTTTTGAGATATTTGCAAAAACCTTGATTTCGGATTCCAAGAACAGTTTTCGAACCCTAGGTCCTTAACGGTTGGTCCAATAATTTTGAACCCAACGCAGCAAAAGTAGATCCTGACAAGATAAACATTTTCTCTAACACATATTATCAGCTATCTATTACAATTCATGAGATATTGTCAAAAATAATCAAAAATATGCGGCTGCTAATGATTTTCATAATGTTGCTAAGGACTTTTGACTTTGGAGTTAAAACCTATTGTAAAACATGTAAGCTGAACAAATTTGTAATTCATAGTTTCTTTCTATCATGTACCGTTTTAGAAATATTTGCAAAAAACCTTAATTTTGGACCGAAAAACATTTTTCGGACCCTAGATCCATATCGGTTGGTCCAATAATTTTGGACCCAATGTAGCAAATGTAGATCTTGATAACATTTTCCTCATTACATATCATTAGCCATCTCTTAGAATTTCTGAGTTGAAGCAATCATAAATTTTTGGTCAAAGTGTTCTAGACCTTTTACCTATAACCCCGAGAAAAAAATAAGTGTCAATCTTTAAGGAGATATAACTCAGAAAAAATGGTACCCACATTTTTTCGGTCCAAACGTAACGAAGTTGTATCTCGCAACAATGAACATTTTCTACAGTACACTTTATCAGTCATCTTTTAAGGTTTCTGAGATTACGCGATATCAAGATTTTCGGTGAAAGGGAAGAGAACTCCGTAAAAAGAATTCGGACGTGGCCCCAAACTGCGAAAAGTATATGTCTGCCCGATTTTTGTTCTTAAAGCTCATTACGATATGTCGCATACAGTTTTGGGCAGAAGAGTTATAAAGTTGGCGGAAAAAATAATCACACGAAATACACTAAGGTCTATCGAGAAGGTTAGCGAGTAGACCTTAATTATGCAATGGCGCCCATTTTAACTACAATAGTGACGTTAATTTAATCCTTAGACAGTCTCTGCGTCTGATTAGATTATTGCTTTTCGGAAGTATATCGTGATTTTACCCAGCAGGCAAAATTGGTTGTATTGACGTTGGAAAAACCTCAAGGCATGACGTCAGATTAACGTCTTTTATTGGTTGATTTTGCAAATTAGATTGACATATTATTGATAAGGTCTGATCAACGTCATTTATCTGACGTCATTAAGACGTCTCTTTCAATATGTCCTTCTGACGTTGTTTTATCTTTGCAACGTCTTTTAAAGGACATCTATTTGACGTAAGTTTCTCTTCGTCTTTACAACGTCTTTCAATGACATCTATTTGACATCAGTTTTCAGACGCCAGGACAAAGTCCCCGGAACGCAGATAATTTGACGTAACTTTCCAACATTGTGCAATGTTTTTTTGTGACAGTTTTAACCATTCAACGTTGCTTCATAATGGTTTCGTGATTAACAATCTATTCTCCACCATTGCAACACCATCCGATCAAGTCTTTAAGTAATGTCGAATCATTCCCATTTCTACTCGTCATGGAGATGAGATGCATTTTCTTGTTGTTAGAAACATGTTGCACCCAGTCAATGTTCAGTGCAAACATTTTGTATGAAGCTAGCACGTTAACATTACCTCGGTGTTTTACATGTAAAAAAGATCTGAAGAACACTATGTTCTTTCTCCGACGACATTTAAAAGAGCAACCTCCACACAAGAAAACAAGCTCGCAAGCTCGTCAATGTTTCCTTGCCGTCAACGTTTTTCATTTACTGCGGACTCCTATTGTGACGTCATTTTTGAGGGAAATTGGAACTATTTTGGTACCGAAATGACGCAATATAACAGCTGTAACTTTTAAAAAACAATTGGAACTATTTTGGTACCGAAATGACGCAATATAACAGCTGTAACTTTTAAAAAAACTTAGGTATGTTTCAATAAGCAACAATTGCCGATCAAAATACTAAGATATATCTTTTTTTTTTATTTTGTGCCTTTAAAACAATATCATAAATATTCTTCCGCGTGCGGATTGATAATGACAAGATTCTTGTCATTGTGAAAGGGCTGAATGCAAGGTAATTATCCACGGAGTCTGAAAGCGGAGCGGATATGACCCTGAAACGGAGGATGTGTCTAAATGTCTCAGAAACTTGCATTTTGAAAATTGCAGATTTTTTCAATTTCGTATATGGTTTATACTGATTTAGAAAACTCCTGAACTGAACTCTTTTGGTATCTTCGAAATCCTTTTAAGATTCAGAAGTATAAGCGAATGTATGAGTGTTTAATTCTGCTTACTGAAACTATGACTTAAATATTTCTAAGGATTTATAAAGTTAATTCAGAACCAACGATAGCACTTGGACATCAGACTCAATGCCACTGATATGTCGTGTTTCTGATAAGGTGAGGGAGACATCTTTCTGAAACTGCTGAGACAAATGAAGATTGAACATTACGCAATACGATGGATGACTTTCAAGAGACAGGAACTAAGTACAAAACCAAACCACTTGTCTCATGAACAATCATACCACATCTCCAATTTTTACTCCTTAGTTCAACAGGCTTTCGGGGGTTCCAATAGAGGGATGTTTGTTGTTATTCAGTCAAATATCCCAAGCATAAAATTCGCATGAAATTGACACTAATTCGGTACGATAATTTCGCACGATTTAATAAAAAATCGAGCGTCGCATGAAGCATGTGTTATTCCTGTAAACAAATCGCAAGAAATTAATGTTATTTTCATGTCAAATTCGCAGAAATTTGTTTTTTGCATGTGATGTGGAATTTTTCGACATTGTTTTTATTCGAAATTTATTATTTGAATGAAATAGCACGTTCTAATAATATGAAATTGATGCGAAAAATGTTGACATTAAACTCACATCAAAATATTCACGTGCGAAAATGACAGAAATTTTTTTCATGGATTTCGTGTGTTTTTCCATATCAAAATGATTTGAAAAATAGTTCACACCAATCATATGTAATTCATGTAAGAATGATACGCAAAATTTACGCATGAAATTACATATGGCTGACAGTGTGTAGATTTTGTGCAGAAAACTTTTTTAATTAAATGCATTTTCATTCTGTTTCGACCAGACATTTTTATGTGTAATTGTTTCTAAATTAATAATGTCAAATATCTTTATTAAAAATAATCCCAATATGCGAAATATTTGGAAATTTAGTTGATTACTCTGCATAATTTTGAAACTACAAACCCCTTTTCCAACGTAGCACGTTTTCTTAACAATATCTTTGTTTCATTTCAAACAGGCAATTAATCGTGCGTGTGAATTTTGAATTCAGATTATTTTGGTCTAATCATTCATTTTAAGTATTCTTCAAATAGACCAACATTTCTAGAGTTAGCCTTTCGGTTTTTGTCTTAGGTTTATCATCCTTTCAAATTCATTTTGAATGTTATCTTACTGAAAACTCAGTTGTAACTACTTTAGTGTGTATATTTAAATTATTTAGGTCTGTTAAAATTATTTATTTAATAACGTTGTCTTGAATCAATTTAAGATAAAACTATTAATGATTTTTGAATAAAATAAACACATTACAAGATGCAAAGGTTCGACAAGAACGTCATCAAAAGAAGAGAAGAAGAAGACAAAAAACAAAAACAGACAAAACTTTAGTGACATGAACATTATAAAATTCATAACTTATGGTAAATAACTATTAAAGAATTCCGCCGATATGTCAAATCAAAGTCATTTTTTGCATTCAAATATCTATAATTTTTAAATATTTTGACACTAAAGCGACCTTCTCCTTTTTTTTCAAAATATGCCCTATCAGCAATGGAGGAAAAATCAGCGCTTATCGCAATGGTTGTGAAAAGCTGCACACAGCGATCTTTCTACACATGCAGCAGCACAGTCCATTAGACTTATGGGCTCAAATTCCATAAGTACGAAACTCGAGTTTGATGTTTGTCTCTTTGCATTTTTCAGCAACGTTTAATGTGGTGATCGAAAACACGCCACGTCAGCTGTAAACAAAGAAATTTAGTAAAAAAAGGATTAGTGAACCCTTTTAGTTTTATGCCATATCTCAAAACCACACCATTATCATATTTAAGACCTTCTCAATGAAACCCTTAATGTCTCCTTATCGTACGTAAACAAATTATTATAGATTTATATGAATTGAAATATGCATGCTTAAACACGATAATGGCTAACATATACGGACTATACAAAGATGCTCAAATGAGTTCTAAATTTCATCTTAAATTATACAAAATGTCAAATTCAATCATATGATTCTTTTTTTTTTATCGTTTTTAAAAAATGGCTAATCATTTGAGAAAAACAGCGGATTAGACAATCAGACATGCTCTCAACATATCAGAACGTGTTAGGGAATTACGGTGTTGGGTTTGCTGGCGATATAGGGAACATGGACATCGATTAATTTTATAAGGAATACCAACAGGAGGTGGATCCGAGAAATTCATTAAAAATTTTAAACCTAATAGACTAAACCCTGCAAAAGTATAAAATTGCTGCTGTATGTGTAACTTAGCGGGTTGAATGGATATGCACTGTTATTTCAATGAATATAGATAATTTATCACTCCAAACACTTGGAACCAACATAAATAAAATAACCCAATTCCACATGTTTACAAAAAAAGGACATAATAATCATTACGACTTGCATAATAACCTGTATTGTATTTTCGACACTGAATGTAAAAATCCTGTTATTTAATATGCATTCTAATTAGTTCTATACACGTGGTAATTGATTATAGTTTTTCAGCAGGACTTTTAGGAGTATCGGGTGTCAAGTCACGGAAGTGACATCGACCGGAAATGGGGTCACTGGAAGTCACGTGACCGGAAATGACAACAATCTTTTTTCTTTTTTTTATTTGTTTTTTTTTTGGTCTTCTTGTTTGGGTTTTACTCTAACACGAGACTTTTTTCAGATACCACATCTCGCACACCGCATTATTCACAGTGCGAACTGAACAACTAGCCAGGGTTTGACGAGCATATGAGCAAGCACAGAAATACAATCAGTCCAACATAGTTTCGAATATTTCGAAAAGAAACAAGAGGAAATACTAGGATCTGACAGATATGCATCCAGAAGGTCAAAACTAACGACTGTTGTGACAAAGCTTCAGACAAGCAGTCAAATTATTTTGAAATTCCATCGAACATTACAGGTATATCTTGCATTTGTCTTAAGTGCACAGTGAAAAGCGACCGTACAAATAAATTAACGTAACTTTGGCTACTTCGCATCCAATCAAAATCCAGAAAAAAAATATTTTTTACAATTATAGAATGAATATTGAATTTATTTTAAATGTCATCAGTCTATTACAATATTCGACCTGTAAGAGCAAAAGAAAATATGATGAAAATAGAAAGATAGGAGTCAAAACTTACACGAAGAACAAAAGACCAAATACAGAAGACTACGAAGTTAAGACAATGCAAAAGTGTACCATGAAAGAGTATTCAGGGTTTTACAAAGAAGATGACTTCTAAAGGGATGTCCTTAAATTTAAAGCGCTTGAATATAACTGAAGATGAACCAAATAAGACAAGATCTTGATCGCAGAGAGATTAGTAAGACGGCCAAGTAAATAAGAGAGAAAAAATTATTATGACACTATGATTCGTGGAAATATCTCTGTCCTTTACATGACAGTAACGACATCATGTAAAGGACAGAGGAGGAAAGCGCAATTAGACGAATTTTACAGAAATTTTATTTTGTTAAATAAGTATCTGATCATAGATATCAGAGGTGATGGCTTTTGTCCCCTTATTCCTAAACTTACGGAACCCAATGACAAGAGACTACAATTCATTAAACCCAAGAACATAAGAAACTGCATAATATACCCACAAAATGACAGATTTCACATGTAGGAAAAATCCCGATAAATAGCGTGATGTCCATTGAAACAAAAAATTTCAACAAAAAGATGAATTACCCGTTTAAAGTAGAAAAGAACCTCCCTTTGCTCGTTCATGCGCTCACAAATACATGTAGTCTCCTCGTAGAGTGCGGGCTTCTCCGTCACACTAGAAATACAGAACGATTCCATACAAGAAGATAAAGAACACCGAAAAAGAAATAAAATCCGGAAAAAATTCGTTTTCACTCGCGCATGCGTAGAAAACATTAACCTAAAAAGACCAAAAATCATAAGATCACATCCGACATTTCCGAAGAAAACCTAAAAAGCGAAGGAAATCGGTCTAACTTCCGGTGCATCATTTCCAGTCAAACAACCACAAATAATATTAAATAGAAGCTAAATAAAGTCGAGGTAAAATGTTCCTAGTATTAAAGTTTTAAAGAAAAAATATTTTTATACTCAAACGCATATGATGAAAATTTGTTTTTTAAATTGTCACTAACTACTAACAGCATGTTTTCCGGTTCAGCTTTATAAAGAAACGTGATTTCAGTATTGAAAGCAATTGATATGACATAAAAGTCCCTTCCTTACCGGTCCCTTTGTTTCAGTCTACATATCGATTTATTGTTTGCTAACTTGTTTCCGTCCTGAATATGCATGAAATATTTGCCACTTGACGTTTAAGAACAATCAATCAATCAATCAATTAAAACATTCTTTTGTAAAGAAATAGTGCAGTGGAAAAAGGGGGCATGTTTTTGTGTTGGTTCGGTGTTTACATGGTTTACAGAGTGAAAAAAATATCTATATTCATTTGAATAAAATTATACTGAACACTGTATTTTAATTTTTACCGATTAAACTATACTGAACAGTGCATTTTAATTGTACCCATTAGATTACACGTGTATCAGAAATTGTATAATTTTGCAGGGTGTGATCAGTTTTAGGGGGTGAGCTTGATTAACCTGTTTCTCGGAACCATTCATCAAATGTGGGTCCTCTTTATTTAATTATTCATGTCCAGGTTCTTTCTATCTCCAGTAAACCAGAACCGTAATTCCCAGATTTAAAATTTTGCACAGTGTGGTCATTTTTTTTCGGGGGACGGTGGGGTTCAGGTTGATTAACGTGTTTCTCGGAAATACCCATCCCTTATTAGTCCTCTTTATTTAATTTATCATGAACAGGTTCCTTCTATCACCAGCAAACCAGAACCGTTATTACCAGTTTAATGGTTTTCTAGGGTGTGGTCATTTTAAGGGGTCAGGTTAATTAACTTATAAGTTAATTTTGTAAATTGGATAAAATCTTAAAACCACGTGATTCAATTTTATCTTTAGAACAATTCCACGAAAAAAAAACGATGGTTGAGACAATCAGACATTCTCACAACATATCAGAACGTGTTAAAAGAAAAAGGGAGGTATAGAGTAAATATTCATGACACAAAAATATCATTAGTTCCTGACAATTCTAAGCAAAGGAACAGCGCTTTGATTGCTGTTCTTCATCTCAAAGTCACACTGGAGCCTTCAACCTGGAGTAAAAACTCGCACCTCATTGTAAGATTAAGACGGCCCTAAGCACCGGTTTGAGCGGAATTCTTTGTTAGATGTCGACGACACCACATATGAGCATTGAAGAACAGACCCGTTTTAACTTCTTATAAAATAAATGTAAGAGACTGGAAATGTTAAGGCCATAAGAAATTTCATTTTGGATGGCTGTTTCATAGACTATTATACCACAGCTTTTTTCATAATTATAATTTAATTTATTTGCTGGTCTCAGGGCAGAAGCGCATATTCCAAAGAATATAGTCGTTTGTATGTTTCACTCTTTTATTTTTTTTCATAATATGAATAATTTGTCGAATTATTGTTACATTTGAATATTATCACATTTTAATTTTGGGACCTTTTACGATGCATTGTACTGACAGGAGAGAAGCGAATCAAATAAGACATAAACTTAAAACACACTAAAATACGGAAAGGCCTCGAAAAGTAACGCACTTAGTAGTTTTCCCTGCCTTCGGATTTGGCTTCCCTTACGATTTGTTTGGATTTGAATACTTCTTTTCCTATGCATAGATCTTCATATTCCTATTTTTGATTCTAATGCTACTGATGAAAAGTTACGTCTTCAAATGAACATATAACATACGAAAATTCTCCATATTTATTCAACATGTTTAATTTTGTAGTTTTAAAGGCATTTAAAGTGAAAATGTTATTAAAATAAATTAAAATTTTTCAATATGAAAGCTGAAATTTTACTGTTTACCGTAAACATAAATAAACGTGAATTTTTGACTTTTTTTCCGCTGGATGTATAGCAATATTCAAACAATCAGTCTCTGGTACCTGATTTGTTTTGACCGTTTGTTATTTACGAATTCTTTTTACATTAATTCGACGTATTAACCTTCCTTTTTATTGTAGGTAGCGTAGCATTTCTATATACCTTACATCAGAATAGACAGACAGACGGACAAATGTATATATATATCTGTAACGATATAATTTAAATTTAAAAAATGCAATATTTAGATCAAAATGGAGTTTTCAAATTTTCATCGTCATTCAGATACAAATTCATTACTAGATTATTGAAATTTAAATGATGATGGAGTCGGTTTAATAATAGTTACTAAAAGATTTGTTTTAATTATGACGTTCTTAACTACAATATCCGGTATAGAAATCTACATTTGTACTACATAAAAAGTTCAGGATAATTATAATCATTTTAGGTTTGTGTCTCCCTTTTTTAAAGATATGCAATGGAAATTGTTTTTTTTAAATTATATTGTTCCGTTAGAATATTCTAATTCCCAATTCGAAGATTAAGAGTATTTTGTAAGTACAGTTCGCTGTTCCGCAGGATAAAATGTTTTCGAGTGCGTTAACAAAAGCAACCAGTGCCTTTTTATTTTTGCTTGCATGGAGAATATCATTTTGTCAACAAGGTAAACATTCACAAAAATATGATGTTTTTCAACAGACTGAATTTTCCTCCGACATCACAGTATTAGCTAAAGAGGATGTGTCATCCCTAAAACAGTGTGCCAGTCTTTGCACAAGTGTGGAAGAATGTTGCAGTGCAACATATGGAAAAACAGCAAAGAAGTGTTTGCTATATGCTTATTGTTTCGGGGAAACGATGGCATCTACTAGTGCAACGCTTTTACGAAAAAATCCAGATATAGGTAAATATCGGTTTGAGTAAAATATTTGTTGTATAAAGTATACATTTGGAAACATCTAGGCTAAGCATTTCATTTAAATATATTATATTCGAGTCTTAAAACATTCCTACAGACACTTTGATGGATATCGATTAACATGTTTGTTGTACTAAAACTGTTTATGCAGAATTTTAAAACATTATAGGAAGATCTGGCGAACTGGACAGTCAATTCTTATGTTATTTGAATAATACACTCTATCCCACGAATGTATTACATGATATTTTCTTAACTTCCTTAATGTATTTTGTTATGCGGGAAGTTTTATCCGCTTAAGATTATAGTAATAGCTTGGATTGTCATACAAAATGCTGCAATAGCCAGTTATTGTTCAATTTGCCAGCCGTTGAACAATCATCAGAACTTTCAAAAGCCTAAATCACTCAACAATTCAACATACTGAAGCACTAGCTTAAATTTAAACTCTCGTTGTCCCATATTAAGTATATTATATTATTTACATATTATATTTTTTTATTTCTGATATTACAGAAATGAGTTAGTAATCTCAAATATAGGTAAATTATCTTAGGTAATGTGTTCTAAAAACTTTATATATGTGATAAATATTTTTAATACAAATGATTCTAAGCTGTATTATATTAAATTATTTTATTTATGACGTACGAAAACAGAGTTTGCAATCTCAAATCCTGGTATGCATGAAGCCCAGGTGGCGTATAGGGGAGGCCCTCTCGTTGGTGGGTTGCCAGGTTATATTACGGAAATTCTGGCCGTGGATCATAGTGTGTGATGTCAAGCTTGGGCAGTGCCACGCTCCTTGCACGTAAAAGACCCCTTTGTAGTTTTCGATAAAGAAGAAGGCTAATGCCGCTACAGTTTCCATCCCTACCAATTACTCCGCTTTTCCAATGGCAGTCAAAAACCGTTGCTCTGTTGTGTCTAATCCCTACCCCCTTTTAGATATTGATATTTGTTTAACGTGCATGAAATATTTGCCACTGGAATTTAAGCAACCAACAATCAATCAATCAATCAAATCCTGGTAAATATGAACACAGGAGGTGTTGTCTTTCAAAATTTTTTATCATTTATGGTATAAATTCATGTTTAAAATGATTTAACAAGAGTTCCATATCCTATTTAATGAGAAGATTATGCGGTTAGAAATACAGGTAACGCATGATGTGTTTTTGTGACATTTTTATGTAATTTGTGTTATAAATGCATGCGACAAATGATTTTGCAGTACCTTAATTCAACATCTAAATATTTCTTTACTAAAATTAAGGGAAATATTTCATAGTAAGTTATAGCTTCTGTATAATGTGTGATATAAATGCATGAGATAAAAAATGTTGTTTTACAAATTTTGTATCTCGGACCAGATGAAAGGAGCTCACAAATTTCTCACGTGATGTGAGATTTCTCACATTTTCTATTTAGTAATATCCAAAGTCGATTAAAGTGTATACTGTTTGTTAGTGTGGGTGTATTTTAAAATATTTTTTTTTAAATACCTGACAATATTTTCATCACTTTGCTTCAAAATTTGAGAAGACACAATGTTTCAAAATAATGCGGAGTAAATGCAATAAAACTTTTGTTGATTTTTTTATGGTTTTCTCTGAAAATATTTCAAAAATATTCAATACTGCAATCAATATAGCCGCCTCAGCCAAAGATAAATTACAATAAGACTTTTTTCTTCCCTTACTGAGCCAATTGAACTGGTTTACGGGAATTGTCCTGTATTTA
>JAULBM010277231.1:0-16485 GCA_032357055.1 Geukensia granosissima
AGACAAAAAAATTGTTGCCATGGATGATTTGTGTTTCTGATTGGTTGATACATTTAAAAGTCTTCTCCTCTGAAATTGCTTGCCCAGATGGATTAATTTACTTTAGCATCAGTGGAGGTTCCTTTATAAAGTTTCCTAATTTTGTCTTGATCTGAAACTAAACATGGATAATTCTTGTTTCTTATTGGCTGAATCTGCTTGGTGAAATTGATTAATATTTGATGTAGAGCATCCATGGAAAATCCTTTACAAAGTTTCCCCATTTGATCCCAATGGGACAAAAACAAGGCCGCCAGTCAAAATCTTGTTCCTGACTTGCTGATTCATTAAAAAATCTTCTCCTCTGAAACTTTTTTGCCATATGACAAGTGATTTTTTACGGGAATCGGTCCGGATTTCTTACGGGTCAATCATATCCGTTTTTCCGAAACATGATAAATTGGAGCTGTATTAGTTATAGTTTCCAAATGAAAAAGTGTTCTGTATGTGTAGATACCCAATAGGATGGAACAAATTGCACGAGAAAGCTGTGCTTTCGAGTGCAATTTAGTCCCGCCTATCGGGTATCTACATACCCAACACTTTTTCATTTAGTAAATGACATGTGTCATAGTTAATGCGACATCACAACAGATTTCACGTGCTTTTATGGTTCATTTTCATAGTATGCGTTTTTCATTCGTGTGAAATGGCTGCACAAATGGAGGTAAACGATATAGAATTTTCCCATGTAAATGATAAGAGGTATAACGGACAATCTAACATTGACTGCTATGGTACAGAGAATGAACACACTGCTCAGGAATTTGGTCAATATAAGTGGATGTTTAGTGAGATAGATGACTTGACGAATTTTATCTATCATATGTTTCGTTTACGACGGACAAACTATTTGGGCTCAGAAGTCAGCTAGACGAGCATCGGAATCTATCCATTGATCAGTTTGAACTTGGAAACGATAAGACAGAAAGCTTTATTTGATATAAGGGAAAACTGATAAAATGTAAAAGGCTAGTTTCCTGTTAAAATTATATGTAAATTGTGTATATCAGCTCCCACGTTTTCAGAAAATCCGGGTGTCTTCGTCGAGGTCCGCGCTACAACAAGAGATCCCATTGTTTATAGAGTCAAATGTATGTTAATTATTTTACCCAATCAACACTTCACAAATTTTTTTTCGTTTTAACAAGGCATCAAAAGGTAAAAAGTCGGTTTACCACCATCAGTGGGTATCACATTATCCGTGTCTGTACCAAGCAACCTGTCATTTGCTATCGGACTATTCATATATGTTGTGCGATACGTCATGTTTTCTTTGTTTATTAATTTATCGCTGTGTTATATTTCCAATTTCAGGCGCGGATTCAGGCGGGGGCGCACCCGGCGCGCCCCCCCATAAAAACGAAAAAATATAATTTTTTAGTCTTAATTTTCGTGATTTCTATGAGCTTCCGGGGGCTTCGCACCCCCCTGATCCCCTAAGAAGGCACTGACCAGGACCAGCGACCCCCCTTACGTAAAATCCTGGATCCGCGCCTGACGTACAATATGTGTTTTCTTTTAGCTTACTCTGGATTTGTAAGTATTTCGGAATTGTAAAACCTCCGTAGATCTGATATTCAGTTTTTCCCTTCTTATATATGTGTTTTCATCGAAAAAAGTAAAACTGATTAAACAGGGATGGTAGCCAGTTAGTGATTGCTCGAACGAATAGCCAGTTGTGCCCGGTTAAAAATCTTGAATACTTTTTAGAGTGGTCAAGAATTTCGACAGATTCTGATTATTTCCCTTTTAGGAATTTAAAGGCTGTAAAAAAATCAAACATGCCGTTTTGTAAATAAACCTTTAAGTTTCGCTCGTATGCGTGAAATATATATTGAAGTTTTTTTCACCTTTTGTAAAAGACAATCGTAGAAGTCGTACGGCTTGTATAGCATGAGAGCATGTGGTGCTTCTGCGGCAGCTGGTATTGGTGTGGCCGATAGAATTTTTAAACGCCATGGAGTTGGAAATCGGACACTTCGACAGATGGTTATGTGAATGACAGTTTAGATTCAAGGTTAAAAGTTTCAAAAAAGTTAGGACTTTAATTTTTCATATTTGATTTTTCCTGTACTTTGTGTTCAGTAGCGGCGTTGTCATGCGACTATCAACTTTACATTTTGTTCATTTTCTCATGCCTTTACCCAGTATTGTACAGCATAGAGTTTAAATTGTCAAAGCTGTAACTTTGTGTTCGTTTTATAGACCATATAATGACGAGGTGGTGTTACCAGGAGAATTGTAATTTCATTCGTTTGAAAGTAATTGAATTAGAAAGGAAATTAATTTCTCCTTATTTTCTCATCATTTGTATGCATAGGTGGCGGGTTTTTTATTTCCCGTCTTTTTAAAGGGGTAAACACTGGTCACCTGACTATTTTTCGCAGATTTTATAGCCATTCAGCACGACGACGTACTACTGTTCCCAGCTTAATTTTAGTTGTATTTGTTTGAAGTATTGGACTTTTGTCAGTGAATAATAGATATATAGAAATATTGCTTGTATATTTGTTCGTTATAAGCACTGATATAAACATTAGCGCTGTAGCAGCGTTGTCGTGCGATTATCCACTTTACATTTTATTCAGTTTCTTATGCCTTTACTTAGTATTATACAGCATAGAGTTTGTTAGAGCTGTCGTTTTGTGTTCGTTTGGTATACATTTAGGCCATAGAATGATGAGGGGTGTTACCAGGAGAATACTCAAGATATTTGTTTTATTTCAACCATCTATTATTAGATTTTCTTTTTATGCATGCATTTATGATCATTCTTTTATTCTGTACCGAAATTTAAGGAAGACCTCCCTCTGTAACTGATAAAATTGTTTGACAATAAGCATTAATTATAAAAATAGGAGATGTGGCATGATTAAAGCTTTTACAGTTAAACATGAACATTACTAACGATTCCGTCAGCTACGTTTAAAAAAACCACTTAAGGTCGACATTATACTTTAAATATAGACGACATTCTAGCTTAACAAATAGTGAGATGTTGTGTTTTGGTCTCTTTGACTTTTTAGACCTGAGTACGTTTATGTTAAACTCGGGAAATCGTACCCTATCACTATAATCTTTCACCGTGGATCCCTTTAATACGGAGATGAGTGGTTTACTAGGACCAAAATACACTGAAAAAATGCATCTCACTATTTATTAAGCTAGAATGTCGTTTGTTACTAGATTTTTCCTTAATATAATTATCGAATACTACATACTTATATGATATCCAAATCTATTTTACATAATAAATGGCCAGGTTTTGCCTAATCATTAAATCATCTGCTGACGGGTGATAGATATTTTAGGGAACATGGGGTTAAGCAGTAATTTATAATCTTCAATAGGGAAAGAGTACGTAAGGGGCAACGAACATCCACGGATTTTTGCGCTCCTGCTAATTCACAAAAGTTTTCTTATTTCGAAAGCAACTAAACGATAATTAGTGTTGATTACAGAAAGATTAGAACATTCTTACTTGTGTAGCATCAATTTTCTACAGCGTTGATTAACGAACAAAGATAAAATGGAAAGTGAAGTAGGTGATAATGTAAACAATGACAATGACAATATGGCCGCCTCCTATGCAATGGCCCCAGCACAGTCTGGCAATCAAAACTTTAATACTGAAGAGGACTCGAACAGTGAAAATGGTATAGAACGAGAAGAAATTGGTAGTGTGAAGTCCGTATTTATTCTTGAATCAGACTTATTTGGAAAGACTAAGCCCGATCCCAAAGATTTTTTAACGCACATAGAGTTGTATAAAAGATCGGCGCAGTATTAAACCCTAGCCACCTCAGAGGCCTCCAAAGAGTAAGAGGGCTTTGGCGCATCTACCCAGATGAAGCAAAAGACAGAAACATTTTTCTTACTCAGGGACTAAAATGTGTCAAGAAATACCAAGGGGATATTCGAGGAAAAGGGAAAATGTACTGACAAACACCGGAGAACAACGAGGAGAAGACAAAAACGACAAAAACACAACACTAAAAACTAAAAAACAAATGAACAACATGGACCCAACCAAATAACTGGGGGTAGACTCAGGTGCTCCGGAAGAGTAAGCAGTCTCTGCTTCCTGCAGGACACCCGCCATATAGCTCATGTCAAATCAGGTTAGAGGAACTTAACGTACTTGGTGAAATATGTGGTTTAGCGTGTTGAACAAAAAAAGTAATTAAAACTTAATGAAATTTATGCATTGTTTTTGCTTCTTATTAAATATTTTTCCCTTTGTATAGATATGTTTTTTTCGTTTCGTCCCAGACATTGTGTTATGAAAATGTTATCAAATTTATTTATTTCAATATTGTATCAATTATCAGGCATGATGTATAGTTGTTTGTACATGCTTTCTGAATTAAAACTATGTTATAATATTATGATAAAAACTAATCTGTTGAAAGGCTGTGCAGTAATATAGGGCTGCGAAATAAAAAAAAATTAAAATTCCATAAATTACAATGGCTGTTTATTGCTGATGCCAGACAACTTTGAAAATTATAGTGTTTTTCTTACAGCGTATTACAGTATGCATTCATGAATTGACTATTAAAAATGTATGTTCATCATTTAATTTGTTTGTTTACAGCCTGATTGACATTTGACAACAAGTGATTACCTGTCTTAAATCAAATCTGACCTTGAAAAGGGTAAAAAATTCCTTTTCCTTTTTTAATAACCCGGAAAACACCTGGAATTGCAGTATGCAGCATGTGTGGGAACCCACTAATTTGTAACAGTTATTTTTACGAAAAGTATTTTAAACGGTTTTCATTTCTAATCATTTACTACCCTACTGTAAAGGAAAGAACCGGAGGACGGAGAGAGACACTAATATCGGAAAATATCTATTTATCAAAACCCAAAACATACTGTGAGCAAAGACACAAAAGATACCCCAGCTCCCCCAAAGATTATCTGCCCTTGGGATGAGCTGAAATGAATTTCCTTCCTATGTGTATATCTACATATTGTGGCTAATGATCGTGTAAAGTTTCATTTAAATCCATTGTGGAGACCTTTAGATTGGAAACTTCCTGTTTTTTCTCGTGGTAGAAGAGCAGTCTTTCTGACGACCCCATCTGCTTTCACTTTCATAGGAAATTGACATACAATTAGAAGGACAGACCGACAGATAGAGTGATTCCTATAGTAGCCCTCAATCTTTGTATGTTGAGATATAAAAATATCAGGTTTAGAGAAAGATAAGTTATTTTAGTTTTTATGAGCTTTTACACTAAGAATGATCACAAACCGAAATCATATTACAGACTTCATCAATCACTACCTATAACAAATTACAAAATGCAAAAGACAATCGAAGAAATGACAAGTGTTAAACCGTTAGTTCAAATCAAAACAGGACAGTGAAATTGAAAAGATATGTTATGCCTGTTCGAAGCTCGTTTCCGCTCACGCATGCGGGAAAGAACCCATCACTCTACTATAAGACACACCTAAAAAGCAGGATGATCTAATACCACAGAACAAGATGAACAAAACGAAATAACCCAGAAGATGCTTAGTTTGTTTTTTTTTTTCAAAATTTTCATATGATTTCCAACGGAATATCTGTAACATTACGATCTTTACTCTTACCATACACAAAAAAGAACTGAGACTTTTCGATAACCAACAGGTTAAACTTAATATATGCAGCAAAACGAAAATAACTGGAAAACCGCATACTTTTGTCCGATTCATGTTCTAGGTGCTTCCGTTTCTGGTCACTTGACTTCCCATGATGGAATTTCAGGTGCACGTGACTTCGGACCACTCATTATACTTCTGCTATCAATTGCAGATCATAGATATTTTGATCCTTTGTAATCAAAATTTTATCAATACTAAAATAGTTTTTCCTAAGATATCTGAGGGGCCAAACCTTAAATCGATGCCAAGAAAAAATAATGGGCACGGAAAAGAAGATATAATAAAAAACATAACCCGATTCGTGGACAGTAAAAAAAAGTCAAGTTCAGGTGATATATTCCAGAATGGCAAGTTCCCGCTAAAGTCTCCCTTTTGGTCTAGGTAAAACATTTGTTGAAAAATGTACTATAATATCAAAATATGTCGCACAATTTAACCACTAAGTCACTTAATCATGCAATTGAGAAAAATACATGTTGTTAGAATATTGTGAATTTGTACACGTGTTTCAAAGGTTACACTCTTATCAGTAGCATAGTTATAAATATACAGACAGACTTAGATCAATACATTTTCATGGTAAAAGAAGCAATTGAAGCCAAACAATTCAAACCAGCTGCAAAGGCATCTACCATGTCCAACTTTGTCTAATACAAGAAATTCAAAGATGAAAAAGGAGAAGACAGAAAAGTTAGAAAACAGACAGGACCATGGCCAACAAAATGAAACGAAAGACAAACATCGAACACACAACACTACACTGAAAGTAGGGTGAGTTCTTGTGCTCCAGAAGGGTAAGCAACTCCTGCTCCACAAGTGATACCCGTCGTGTTACTAAGTAGACAAAGACTTTGTCGAATAAAACCGCCATATTTAGAATCGATATTAAT
This sequence comes from Geukensia granosissima, assembly GCA_032357055.1. Taxonomy (NCBI): domain Eukaryota; kingdom Metazoa; phylum Mollusca; class Bivalvia; order Mytilida; family Mytilidae; genus Geukensia; species Geukensia granosissima. The sequence goes on from JAULBM010277231.1 coordinate 6,594, forward strand.
ACCACAAATTTCATCGTGGGTTCAACGTCCAATGATGTATTAATAACTGGTATGTCCATATCATGAACTTACTGAAGAACAAATTTGAATCTTCGAGGTAAAACAGTTTTGAAGAAAAGGAGCTTTTCTAAAAGATTTATAAATGTAGTCGGTAAAGTACTCTCCAGAACTCCTGTCGCAGACGATTCAAAAGAAGATAGAACTTCAATATCATTGATTTATGTAGAAATCCTCATATAGACCACTGACACTGTTTTGCAGATTGCATAATATTATTATTAACTTCAATATCATTGTATTTTTATTTTGATTTAGCAGACGGTAGTTACAAATCATTTGTCTTCTTGGCGCAACATTAGAATACCGTGTGTATTAAACGCACTGTTGAGCGAGACTTATGTCTCGCTTATTTAGGCCAAGCCCCCGCCGTCTCTCGTGTTTGACAACCACAGCGAATAGTACACACAACAGCTAGCATCATATGAAGCATAGTGCGATCAACGCTATATAATCCATACTTAATTATGCGAAAATAAACAAACTTTGACTTTACATGTACATTCTTACAGGAAGTATAATAATACATGTAATATATGATGAGTCATTCACGCTAAAAGAACAGCTATGATTATGAAAGATGGAATATTATTTTCCAATGTCAGTAGTGACACAGGTACTTCTTATCATCCTCATGGTAATATTTCAAAACTAATGACTTTTTTTCATTCTCAGAGACTGTTTGATTTTTATGTCTGAAGGAGTGATTAAAATGTTGCTACAAATGAACACAAGGTTTAAAGCATAATGCATGATGTTCTTGAGTCAGCACTAACTATTATATTCAAGCAGACCTTGAGGAACGACAAAGAACAAACTTAAACATAGACTGCACTTTGTAGAAACTCTACATTTTAAATACAACTCAATTCAAAATACATATTTGAGCTCCTTTACGTCTTTTAACATAAACAATGATTTCAATAGGAAACCTATTGATACAATAACTTGGTAGCTTTGCTATATAAGAAAAACCCGAGGGAATTTGATATGAAAGTTACTTTTATTAAAGACTTGGTTGCTATTTTATATAAATCAACCCAGAGGAACTTTATTACAAAACTTCCTTTCCTTAAAGACTTGGTTGCTATGTTACATAAATCAACCCAGAGGAAATTTGATATGAAACTTACTTTGAATAAATTGGTTGTTGTGTTATACTAATCCACCCAGAGGAAATTTGATATGAATCTCTAACTTTGATTAAAAGACTAAGCACCTACCTAAAACAGAAAAATCAAAATACTGATTCAAATTTAGAAGAAGAATTGACAAAAAGATTTTGAAATAATCCCTACTAGAAAATTACAAAACCATATTAAAGAAATAAAGGAAAAATTAATGACGCTTAGGGAAAAACCAATAAATGCTACGTACCATGACTATTGTACAGACACAGTAGAAGTAATTAAAGATCAATCAGAGATGATAAATGAACAAACACTTGTCTACGAAATATTATACGTCCAAAAATCATTTTTAAAATGAAGAGTCTGAAAATCTTTTATTCGACGGTTACTATCTTTTCATCACCAAACTTTCAGACGAAAAGCGATTGCTAGTTGAAGGTAACCGTAACAGATCTGATTGTCTGACAGCCCTTAAAACATAAAAATTGTAAATCAACGGGATAAGACGGTTAAACTACACACTTATATAAAAAAAAAATTATGAACGATCTGGGGGATTTCAATATTAATTCTTTTAATTATAGTCTACATGCAGCATAATTCTCTATTGGCCAAACGCAAGAGCTAAATTCATGCATACCAAAAGAAGGGAAAGTAATCTACAAATAAAAAATTGGCGGCCAATAACTCTTTAAAACGTAGATGGGGAAAATAACCTCATCAATTTTAGCAAATAGAATAAAACCACTTTTAAATGACATCATTAGTGAAACCCATCAAGGCTTTTTGAAACGTAGTTGCAAAAGAGATTGTACTCGACTGATATTTGAATTCAAAGAAATACTAAAGCTAAAGATATACCTGGTCTTCTTCTTCTGCTTGATTTCGAAAAAAGCGTTCGATACCTTAGAATGGTCTTTCATTGATAAAACTCTAAATTATCTTAGGTTTGAAAAAAATTTTCGCAAATGGACGAAAACCATATATTTAATATAAAAAGCTACATCATAAACAATGGTCATTGCTCAGGGTTTTTTTTATGTCAGGAAAGGGGTGCGTCAAGGTGATCCTTTATCGGGGTACAATCCTTTTGTTTAACTCCCATTAGAGCCTTCGATTGCACCAAAAAAAATGAACCAATGATAAATGATGACGAGACATCACTGAACAGTCTTTATATTTATTAGAAAGTTTATCAGGATGATGTGCTAGTTTGAGAGCAAATCTGGAGAAGACAAAAGCGATATGAATTGACTCAAACGTGATATAAATACTTACCCGACCAAAGTCTTCATTGGAATAACACTGGAAAATTAAAACTTCTTGGTATGAAATTTGATTTGTTTCAAGAAGACAAGAATCTAATTGATTTTAATTCAATTTTGATAATAATTTACAAAAAAAATCTTGGATACATAGGTAAAATTACTGTAATTAATCTCTAGCTTTACCTATAATAATCCAGACTCTAACCATACTCACTAACCCTCCAGATCATATAACATCTGAACTTTTATGTATTTTCTTTAATTTCTTTGAAGTGGGAAGACCGATAAAATAAAGTGCAATGCAATTATAGGTTCTTACACATACGGGGGATTAAAACTGCCCCATATAAATTCCCTCTGTATAGCCTTAAAAATGACATGGATTTATAAGATTTTAGACCCACTTAATATCCCCTGTAAACTTTTACTTATTAATCTATGTACCAATTATGGAGCAGATCAGATTTAGACAATATCCACTTTCAGTATCGGTAGAATACCGATTCAATTCAATTAGTTCCGGGAAGATATGCTGAGCCAATCAATATGGTTCAACAAGAATAAATAACATTGCTGTATTCTACTAGACATGGTGCCAAGCTGAAATTTTCTATATTAACGATTTACGTGGAGAGAACATGGTAAATTTATGTCTTTACAGGCGTTTAACCATACTTTTAATATCAATATAAATTTTCTTCAATTTCAATCTTGCACATGATACACCAAGAATGGAAAGACACCATCAAACAATCGTATTGACTAGAAACTATTATTCATGAGAATTTAAACTTTATTAAGAAAATTAAAATCGAGTTAATTTTTTATTAAAATAAAATCATGTCAATCAACTCGGAACTACCGTTCACACAACAAAGTAAGTGGAGTGAGGAGCTTGAAATAGATACTGAAAGCTATGAATCATTATTATTGATCCCTTTCCAGATTACTTAAAATAATGTCATTACCACCTTTGGATTAAAAATTCTGCGAAAAATATTAAGCACAAATTAATCCCTCTATACATTTGGCTTAAAACAAACTCATCTGTGTAACATTTGCAATGAAACGAAAAAAAGCACCCTTCATATGTTTTAGCACTTTCCAAAAATACATAAATTTTGGCTTGAACATTTTGACCAAGTGCAAAAATGTGGATTTTCTATCAGACTGGCTGCAAAGGAAGTTGTTTAGGGTCGCATAATCTAGATAGATCTGTGAATGTGCTTATTGTTCTCACCAAGTGCTACATACTTTCTTGCCGTTTCAGTTTATCGATACCATGCATGCATGGTCTAACAAAAATATTCAACAATTCATACAAAATAGAAAAGGTGTCTGCTTCTTGGATCAGGTCTCCTGTGGTTGAGGGAAAAATGTAAAAAATGGTTGAAATTTAAAAATGTAATTAGGGATACAGAAGACCGATATATACAGAGATGGAATCTGTTCTAAATGAAAGATCATGTATGTTACTTTTTGAACACTGTAGAGGTGCACAACACAAATGTACAGATATTATTGTGAACCGTGAATTATGTCAACCCCCTATTATATTCACCTATATTATGTTTAAACATGTAACACGTGTGGGTGTGAGTGCATGTTTGTGTGTGAATATAAACTCTCTTCTGTTCCTGGTTGTATATTTTTGTATATACATTTATTTTTCTTTTGTTCCCATATATAAATAAAAAATATAACTACGTTTTTAAGGGTCATCTAATGTTTGTATATCAGCAATTGAAAAAACGTAGCTACATTGTACCTGTGGAAAGACAATTGCACAACTATTAAGAAGGCAATTTTATATTTTCAATATTATATAACTGTTTATACAAATAGCTATATAAAAAATTAAAAGTTACAAAAAGAGCTTGGCAACAACGATGCATCTTGTAACCCAACATATACAATCATGACAATTACTAACTAATTACTTACTTTCTAAAAAAGAGATTCTTGTAAAACACAGGTCGGCTGTCTTTGTTTGGTATTAACACCAAAAAAGACGAGTCAGTTGTGTTCATATAAAGAAAAATATACATGTATACCGGGTTCATCCAGGTGCACTACAAAGCCACTTTCTAATTACTTGAAACTATACTGTCAACAGTCAAGGAAGGTCTTTAAAGGTATTGGGTATAAGACTTACTCCAGGAGCGGATATCAAAAACTCAACAGACCTGCTTCAGTGACTCAAATCCGATTCTTAAAAATTTTGTACACATATTCAAAGTTTGGCCTTCCCACCCTTTATACCACGATTTATGTGAAATCGAGTTATAAAGGTTGGAAGGTCAAACTTTGAATACGTGTTCAAAATTTTAAAGACGTCTTTAATAGAGATTTTAAAGACGGTCTTAAAGTTGTTTATTTCTTGAGACGGCCTTTAAGTTGTGAAGGTGTCTAAAGAAATAGATGCATCAGTGTATTTTTCAACAAAATGGAAATCAAAGATATAAATATTTGGTTTTTAGGTAAAAGATGCCTTACATTATAAGAGAACGAATGGCTTGTTCTAATAAATACAATGAAGGTTATATTCTTATAATGCTGGATTTTCTGATTGACAACATTTTTGAAAATTTTACAACAGATCGTTGACATTCAAATAGGCACGAATTCTGCGCCCATACTAGCTGACTTTTGTACTCGTATGAATCAGAATTCATCCTAGGACTCCTGCGAAATAACAGAAAGAAATTTTATGTTTCGCTATATCGATAATGTTTCATCATTGAATAATCCCACGTTCTTTGTAGAAGCAGCTCTACCGAACTAGAAATTTAACAGACCACAGAATAAAAAAATTGCTTCATACCTAGATTTATTCATCGAAATGACCAATAGGGAAAACTTGTATCTAAGATTTACGACAAACGAGATTTCTTAACTTTCCTTTTGTTAAGCTTTCATATTTATGTGGAAATATTCCTGCTTCCCCTCTTATGAGGTTTATGTGTCGCAGTTCGATACTCTCGTACCTGTTCAAAGTTTTAGGATTTTCTAAAGAAAGCACTGCTGTTGTCGCATAAATTACTACAACAAGGATACTTCCAATCAAGGTTGAAATCGTCCATCCAATTCTTTGGTCGCCTGATCCATATCGTATCGATGTATGTCAATTAGTTAAGGAACTTTTACCGGTAAAACAACAATGAGTTGAACTATTCTCGTATTGACGTTAACCTCGACTAGAGATAAAGGATTTCACGACGAGTGTTGCACACAGGACAAAAGATTCTTACCCTACCGGAGCACCTGATCCCACTCGTGTTTTGTGAAGGGGATTGTGGATTCCAAGCTTTTATTCTTTTTGTTTTCGTTGTATCTTTTAGTTTGTTTTAAATTTTTCTTGTCTTTTTGCATTATGCACTTTTGATCTTTCACATTGGTATTTTACGCTTGACTTTCCTTGGTAAAAAACCTTGGTTTACATGAAATTGCCCAGAGAGAATTTGATATGAAACTTACTTTGATAACATGATTAATTTAAGTGCATTAAGTTTGATAAAGGTATCGCTGTATCACCAGTATTTATACTCTTATAATGTCAGCACTGACCGATACATCAAATTTCTGGCCAATGTCATAATGAACAAAATTATCACAAAGAAAAAACAGAATAACACGTACCTTCAAATTAAATTCCCGTGTTCGTTTCAGTTTTAGGTCCGCGTTTAATCATATAATTGCTTGCCGATTTATCTAAAACTGATTATTTTACATTAGAAATTTGTTTTATTTCTAGCTCAATTTTGGCTCCAATGTACGTCTGCACAGCTTTCGCTTTTATCTTTGTTTTCTTTATATGTATTTGCTTTAATCGTTAATTAGAAAGAGCAGTTTTAGCCAACAACTAGTCGTTAAGTTGGATCAGCGGTTTGGTATTTGAAATTTCCAAATTAGTTTTAAAAATATTTTTAAATAATTCAATTTTTTTGGTTATTTTTAACATAATAGAGCATGGTTTTAAAACAGGATCTTATAGTTTCCAAAAATGTACTTACTTACGACTTTGGGATTTTAACTGTGGTGGAGAAATCTTATTTCTGCGTGAGAAAAAAAGCGGATCACATGCCGATTTGAATCCAATTTTTTTTAATTCTTTTTTGTCCTAAAAGATGGGCAATTACTATTTTCCATATGAAGCGACTGTTATTAAATATACTCTCTTAAAATTGATATCGCTTTTTTTAACAAAGTGTAGAATATCTTTGCAATTTAAACATGTTCGATCAAAACACTTTGGCTAGTAAAACAACATTTTATGACAAAAAAAACATTTTAAAGGGTACTACAGATCGTTCTGTTGGTGTTGAAATCATTTTGAACATATCATAAGATTATGAATCTATTCATCATTTTTATTTATTCAATATATGCGTCAGTGTAATTTTTTTCTGACCCTGTGGGCTAAGGTAAAACATATAACGGGGATCATATGACATATTTGTAATAATTACTAAATCAATAAGATATCAATTAGTGATACAACTATGTCCCGAGGACTGAAAAACATAATTTTCAACACTTTAGATTGATGCAAGGAAAACTGCATTAATCACTAATGGTACATTCTTCAAATCTCCAATACTTTAATCATTAAATCATATTAAGCCCGTGTCTACCGGTCAATCTTTTCATTTCGTTCAAAACTGTTTTGCACTCCTATTATTTTTACGATAAATTAAACAAGGAAATATAGTTTTTGACTGAGGACATTGAGATGCATTTTTATTTTCTTGTTGTATATTGTAAGTATTATTAAATAATCAAATTTTACATTCAAAGATGTATTCATCAAGGTTGTCCTATTAAATGTCTTTCTTTAAATTTTACTGTAAATATTTGCAAATTAAAAAAAAACATTCATATAACCATCACATTAATGATCTGTATATTAAATTTATAATATATAATATTCAATTAACAATATAAAAAAGGAAACAATTATTATTAAAACATTTAGATTGATTGTTTAGGATACAGGCTGTCATTAAAAATACAAAATAACTAATGTTGAAAAAATACGGGAAATTGTCGTTAATTCTTAAACATGTATTTATTAACTTGCTTACTTATTATTTTTGTTTTGCATTTGTATACATTATATCTATTTTGTTGGTATCTCCAGTTCATATTTTTTATTTCCAGATCTTTGTAATTATCTTCAAAAGGCAGTGAAAATGAGACAAATTATATGAAAAACATAAAAATTAAAGGCAAGAAAGCAATCTTTAACTGAAATTATTAGAATGATATGGGAATTTATAGACAACACAAAGTGTCATTAAAAGATTTGCTCACATATTTCATGTATTAAGAACTGGCCTTTTTATTCAGGTTGATACTTTTTGCCATAATCGATAGAGAAATTGTCTGATGCCTAAAATAAGATGATAGAGAAATGGTCTGATGGGTTAAATATAATAGATAATCTGCAAGGCTGTCCCAAAAAAGAAAGCAAAAACCATGTACGATTAAATGTTTACAATATAATGGACCAAATAGCTTGTAGATACTATCTAGAGTTTTATTTTAATGAAACATGTATTTCGCAATTTTCTATATATTTATGTTTACGATGGAGAAGACTGATATAATTTATGTAGTACATGTAAATTTGGCCCCAGTATGTCAATATTTCCGTTGCTTATATATATTACAGATGAAACTAAATTAAAAATCTATGCTATATAAGGAAGGTCTTGTTGACACTTTTTTCATAGTGAGCTATTACTGACATATTTTTGTCGTCTTCATTATAACGGAAAAATGTGATTTTATCCCTAACTATATGTAAAAAATATATCTTAAAAATGGTTAATAGAACTTCTTTCATCCCAAAAGATGACCACCATATATGTTTACAATATAATAGGCCAAATAGCTTGAAGGGACTATTTAGAGTTTTATTTCAATGTAATATATATTTCGCATTTTGCTTTATATTTAATACGGTGGAGAAACCTGATTAAATTTATGAAGTCCATTTAAATTTGACCCCAGTATCCCCATATTTCCGTTGCGTATGTCACTGCTAAAAAATACAGATGAAACTAAAAATCTACGCTATATAAGGAAGATCTTGTTGGCACTTTTTCATTGTGAGCTTTTAATGACATATTTTGTCTTCTTCATTATAATGGGAAAATGTGATTTTATGCCCAACTATATATATGTAAAAAATATATCTAAAAAACAGTTGTCAATAGAACTTATTTCTTCCCAAAAGTTAACCAACATATACAATACATATTAAGCTTAATGTCAAGATTCAAATACTGACGGTGCTTAACAATACTGAAAGATGATACAAAAATTTAAAAAAATAAAACCAATAAAAACATGTGTCGCATGCAACAATGGGCAATAATATAGCTTTCCTTTTTTCTTTGAACGCTGATTTTTCAGTACCAAAGTAATTGGCATTTTAAGTATTTGTAGGGTCTGATTTAGAAACAAAATACTAGTAATTAAATATAAATGATGGGTGAATAAGTTCGTTTCAAATATAACACTATGAAAATATGGCGATGAATGTTTCATTGGCATTTTAATTCATGTTCTGTCTTTCAAAGGACACAACGAAATAATGAGGAATTCATAAATACCTAACAAATGAATCTTTAAAATGAATTGAAAACAAAGAGGATTTACCGCACGGAGATTTTATTACTGTCTCGGCAAACAGGAAGTAGACATATATCGGTCATAAAAGAGAAAGACACGGTACAACTCATCCTGATAATGCTTCAGACCAATTTTCAAACCAATCCTACAAACACAAGCTGAAAAATCTTTGAAGGAAATTTACATATGAACAGACGTACGGAGAGACGTATGAACGAACGAGGGTAAAACTAAATGAATATCCTCGTCACCTAAAGACGAGGGAATAAAAATCATGAAAATAAGCGAAAATGTTTGAAATGGTAAAATTAAAAAAAAAAACGTTTTAAAAAATCTAACTTTTAAGCATCTAACTCAACTTTTAAGCATGAGGAGCAAAAGTCCTTAAATGGTTTTTTTAATACTGTAAATTGTTATAACGTTTAAAAACATCTACACCTAGCTTCATGGTTTATGGTGAACTTGAGAGATATCCGAATATCAATAGATATTTGGGTTAAACTTATTAATGAAAACAATCAAAAATATCCTGGCTTTTGTACCAATTATGTTTTCTTAAATAGTTGGCTACAAGGTACTAAAATATTTTAGATAAAACCGCATTCTCTAATTTTTGGACGACCCAGGAAGTCTCCAACTCAATTTGGCTACGGTTAATTGAACTGTTATACAGTTTTCGAACTCTTAAGTTAATACTTTTCAAAAGGATTGTCTTGTAGATTATGTATAGGTTAAAGGATAGAGGTAGGTGTTTATTTTATGAGACAACCGAGAAACCGAAGGGTAGGGCTTAGAACC
>JAULBM010277451.1:0-16483 GCA_032357055.1 Geukensia granosissima
TTACATAAACAGGTACATAACTATCTTTTAAAAACATAACACCCTGCCAGAGCATTTCTTATGTTTTGAAGGAACTAGGGGCCATTCCAGGTGAACTGTATAGTGAGACCAAAGTTTGGAGGAATGGTCCTTAGATGGTTCTCTACAAAATTTGTGTCCGTCATCCTCTCCCACCAACCATGCTGCCCGTTACAGCCGATTTTAATTTAACATAAGACCATATGAATTTGCTTTCAAAAATCGCTTTTATACGCCCATCGTTTCAGACGGAAAGAATTATGGTTGTCTGTCCATCGTTGACACATCGCACATTAACTTTAAAATTCTTCAAAATTCTTTAAACTTTGCGGGTCAGTAATATCATATTGATAAAATAATTTGCCTTTTCATTTTTCATCAATTTCGAGAATATAGGGTCTATGTTAACCGATTTTGTTTTGTATTAAAAAGGGGGTTCCAGTTTTCGAGCTTAAGAAATAAATTTTCATAATTTTCGTGAAATTACAGGACGACATCTCCCTTCGATTTTCATAAAATTCTGATCTCAATGTTTTACACGTTTCTGGGATTCCAACCCTCCCCAACGACTGGTCAAAGGAGAAAATCAAAGAAAAAGCAGTAAAAGACGAACTACATAAATCACACAAAAATTCACCCAATGCGACTAGAGATTACCTGAATTACAAACTAAACGAAAAATATGCAAAGAAGATTACTCTCTAACGAATGCTCACAGTTACTGAAAGTAAGCTCAGTAATATTCCTGATGATAAGATATAAGCATTCCAACTGTTCTGTTGCCGTGTGATCTATTGTCCCGGTTGAACTTTCTGTGGAATTAACTTTGGCAATTTATTTATTTCTTTAATAAGAACAACATTTTCCATTTGAATAGATATTATAACCTAATCATACACAGATGCTTGTTTTATCAGGTCTACAAGTAAAATAATCACGTGAAAATAATATTGCTCTTACCTGAATAATATCAAAAACATTTAACAAATTTAAAGAGGGTAACATTTGAAATTTGGGTTCCGATAAGAAATTCAACCGGGCAAACAGGGCTTACTGGAAAATCCCTAGAAATAGTCTTCAAATCAGAAATAGGTAAGCCGATTGTTTGTAATATTTTAATGATTATTGGGTGGACTTCTAAATGAATAATAATTTTGGTGTGGATCGAAAATGACCATGACCGCCATTAATAGACTAGGTTTAACATACTTAAGCTAGGACCCTGTGGAAATTTCTTAACAGAAACAATTTTGTAAATTGATTTTTTGATATGTAAGAAATCTCCTTGGATTGACCACTGCCAAAGTTTTTGTGCATAATCGGAAATTCAACATTACCGCTACGAAATTGATTTATTCAAAACTCTTAGTTTAACACAAGATCTTTTGGGAATGTTCATCGAATGTTTTCTTGTCAGAAGTTTTGTGATTTGATTTCTATTTTGGAATTATTGGAATGTTACTTGAATGTTTGTATTTAATTTTATTAAACATGGCCGCCACAAACCATTGAACCCTTTGGGAAATTTTCTTCAAATGTCTTCTTCTGTCAGATGCTGAGCTGTTGCTACTTTATGAAATAATGAATTTAGAAGAACGTACACATTTAAACATATAAAAATATGAAATTTCAAACACCATGCATTTCCTTCAAATTACACATTTACGTTTGATTGAGTATGCAGCCGAGAACTGCTATTACAGGCTTCATGGTTCTGTTTTGTTCTTTCTTACAACATGGAAATTATTTAAATTTGAAACTCAGTTATGAAACATTTGTTTTTTCTAGATAAACTATAATTTGGCGAAAGGATTGGACGTTTTTCTGTCCGTTGCTGTTCTCGGAGGCCTGGTAGTGCTGTTCTGGCGTAATGGTTGGAAAATATTGGACGAACATTTGTTTCCTGATGACAAAGTCATGACAACTACTTTTTCTGTCATTATATTTGTCAGCATTCAGATCTTAGCAGAATCACTTCAATTTCCTCTCAATAAAACACGTGCCATGGACAAATGGCATTACCTCGTCAAATTACTCCTACAAGATTTATACTTCATATTTACTGGAATAGGTAATGTGGCTTGTTGGAGAAGTATATGGAACACGATAGATATCCTTATAGACACCACGCGGTCCGATGTCGCACAAGGGTATATATGTGCTACTAGTTATATATTCCTTGCCTCTATATTTTCATGCACAAGTATAGTGCTGAAAGGATATATTATGGACGGAGAGATAAAGAAATGGTACATGTTTCCTATTGACTTTATTGGTAATATCAGATCTTGTTTCCAGACCACAGATAAGGTAAATGATTTAAAGTTTATTGCCATTTCTATGAAAAGGATACTGCAGGACTTTGCCTTTAGGATGTTTTCTTCTACGTGACATAACCTTAAGGTTACTACATGACTTTGCCTTAAGGTAACTACATGACTTAACCTTAAGGTAACTACATGACTTAACCTTAAGGTTACTACATGACTTTGCCTTAAGGTTACTACATGACTTAACCTTAAGGTAACTACATGACTTAACCTTAAGGTTACTACATGACTTAACCTTAAGGTTACTACATGACTTAACCTTAAGGTAACTACATGACTTAACCTTAAGGTTACTATATGACTTTGCCTTAAGGTTTCTACATGACTTTGCCTTAAGGTTACTACATGACTTTGCCTTAAAGTTACTACATGACTTAACCTTAAGGTTATTACATAACTTTGCCTAAAGGTTACTACATGACTTTGCCTTGAGGTTACTACATGACTTAACCTTAAGGTTACTACATGACTTTGCCTTAAGGTTACTACATGACTTTGCCTTAATGTTACTACATGACTTAACCTTAAGGTAACTACATTTACTACATGACTTAACCTTAAGGTAACTACATGACTTAACCTTAAGGTAACTACATGACTTTGCCTTAAGGTTACTACATGGCTTTGCCTTAAGATTACTGCATGACTTTGCCTTTATGTTACTACATGACTTGACCTTAAGGTTTCTACATGACTTTGCCTTAAGGTAACTACATGACTTTGCCTTAAGGTTACTACATGACTTTGCCTTAAGGTTACTACATGACTTTGCCTTTAGGTTACTACATGACTTAACCTTAAGGTTGCTACATGTCTTAACCTTAAGGTTACTACATGACTTTGTCTTAATGTTACTACACGACTTAACCTTAAGGTTACAACATAACTTTGCCTAAAGGTTACTACATGACTTTGCCTTTAGGTTACTACATGACTTTGCCTTAGGGTTACTACATGACTTTGCCTTAAGGTTACTACATGACTTTGCCTTTATGTTACTACTTACTTAACCTTAAGGTTACTACATGACTTTGCCTTAAGGTTACTACATAACTTTGCCTTAAGGTTACTACATGACTTAACCTTAAGGTTACTACATGACTTAACCTTAAGGTTACTACATGACTTAACCTTAAGGTTGCTACATGACTTAACCTTAAGGTTACTACATGACTTTGCCTTAATGTTACTACATGACTTAACTTTAAGGTTACTACATAACTTTGCCTAAAGGTTTCTACATGACTTTACCTTAAGGTTTCTACATGACTTTGCCTTTAGGTTACTATATGACTTTGCCTTAATGTTACTACATGACTTAACCTTAAGGTTACTTCATGACTTAACCTTAAGGTTACTACATGACTTTGCCTTAAGGTAACTACATGACTTAACCTTAAGGTTACTACATGACGTTCCCCTAGGCAATTTACGAGATGCTTTTGCCTTAATGATACTACCTTAAGGTTACTACACGACTTTGCCTTAAAGTTACTATAGACTTAGCGTGGCCTATTGTGTTGACTTTTTCATGGGAAATACAAAGAAAAAACCCCATCAAAATTGAACAAGAAATAGAGATCTTGCATTCAAATAAGATAAAACATAAACATGATCTTTTATCCAGTCATATCACCGTGTCCAGCATTTTACTGTGTCCAACACATTAAGTGTGTCCAGCACATTATTTTGTCCAACAAAATACTGTGTCCACACTTACCCAAAGGGTCTTTTGTTCACCTTTCACATTTCAACGTGCTGCGGCAGTATCATGCTGTGCTTGCAAAGCACCTCTGTTTACTAGAGCTTAACAGTCAATGATTCATCATTTTATAACATGGTTCAATTATACATATATGTACTGTTGTTTCTTTATGCTAAACATTCAATGATTTGTCAGTTTATTACTTGATTTGATTAAACACTTTTGTTTTTCAGGACTTAACAGTCAATGATTCGTTAGTTTATTACTTGGTTTCATTGGTTTTTTTTTCAGGACTAAACAGTCAATGATTCGTCAGTTTATTACATGGGCAGCAGAACATAAAGTACGTTCATTCTATGTGATAGTTGGACCATTTTTAACTTATGAAATGTACAGAATATATTTAGACTCATGGTTTATGAGTACTGGTGAACAGAGAACTAAGCAACGAATGAAAGAAATAAAACTTGAAAAACAGGAGAACTAATTTGACAGACGTGGTAAGAACATTAATATTCCTCAAGGACAAGGGTTGTTAAGCCACATTTTTTGTCCAAGTATTTTACTAAAAATCAGTGGCTAATATGTATAATTCTTTTATGTTTGTATTGAAACATTTCCATCAATTGAAAATCATTGAAAATCCAACAGTTTTTTTGTTTAATCTACAACAGAAACTTGGTATTTTGAAATTGCTTTAATAGTGAAAATATTAAGAAATTACTTAAAATTTGCTGCAGTTTTGTCAATTTTGATACAGACTGCACAAAAATAACCAAACTTTGAATAATTAAAAATCTATAAGTACAACGATTAGACAGCCATCCACCAAATAACAGTCGAAATTTAACTTCTACAGGTTCCATTACCTTCTCCAAAATTGAGCCGTAGTCCATATCATAATTGAAGCTTTAAATGGCCCTTAAATACAAAATGGGAAACTATTCATAAAACATGCCAGTCAACTAATCTATTGAAAAATTGTGAATAGATGACAATAAAGGACTATTTAAACCATGATAACCACTGGACTACAGGTTCCTGGCTTGGAACAGTCACATTAAGTATGTGGCAGGATTAAACCAGTTTGTAAGTGCTCAACCCTCCCCTAACCTGGATCAGTAGTGTGACAAAACAACAATAAAAACACATGATAAAAATTAGCTAAAATGGATTTAAAACTTGAGATTAATACTGAAAACCAACAACAAATACAATTAAAAGAAAATACATGATACAACTAAAGTATCAACCTTCGAAAGAGTTTTTGCACTTGCTGTCTGCTAGTTCAAAGCCCTAAGGCAACTGATCAGGAAACTACAGTTATTATCAAAGAAAACATGTCCAATTGGTTATATCCTTTATGGTAAATAAAGATAAATTTAAAGACCTAGTGGACTTTGTTGAAATTTAGGAGCTTTATTTACCATGTTTCGTAATAGGTAGGATGTGATATCCCCCTTTTCATCAGATGATTGCAAGTACATCCAAATTTGATATCAAAAGCTTAACATTGAAAGAATTTAGTAAATGTTTTAATAAATTTATGGTAACAAAATTCTTGACTTAATAATTTGTCAATTATATAGAAAGTGAGTTCATTAAAGTCAGTGAGTAACATCTCTACAAAGGCGTAACGAACAAGACGAAAAATACATACAGCTTATGAAGGAGCCATAGAAAGTCAGAAATATGACTGCCATATCTCTTGAATTTATGTCAGTATTGTTTGTTAAGAATATACATGTCATATTATATTTTTATTTCAATGTAATTAAAAATGATGAACTTTTTGCAGATAAGACTGCAGTAACAATGAGTGACACAGGAAGAGAAGGAACATTACAAATAAAGTCCCTAAATAACCAGGATATTGTAACGGCAATGAACTTACTTTTGGATATAACATCCACTTGTCGTAAAGGATTTATTAAAATGGTACAAAATTCTGTTGGAGGTCATTTGACCATGACTTCTACATCTTGTCGTCTACTCCAGTCTTTAACTATATCCAAGCCTGTGATTCGCCTTATTGTGTCTGCAGTTCAAGGTCACCTTCAACATTTTTCAGATGGAGGGCATTTTGTTTCCATGTTAATATTGTTATTAGTTACTAAATCACTTAAAAGAAATGTTTCCTTATCATATTTATCAGAAATATATGACAGTTTCTTAACTATAATTATTGATCATATGAATTCTAAGTTATGTAAAATTGAAGTAGATATTTCAAGTTTAAAACAAACAACATGTTTTGTTAAAAGTATCATTGGTACAAAACCTTTATGTAAACTGAATGAACCAGACTCTGATTATTTATCAAAATTATTAATTGAAATATTTGTGAATTATCTCCCTTGTGAAAGCTTGACAGGAAGTTGGGAGCAAAATGTACACATTATATGTGATGATGGATTGTCTGTTTGTAATTCGAAAATATTTCACGGTTTACTCTTAAAACATCATGTGCCAAAAACCTTAATCAACAATTTATTAAGAGTAAACAACAAAATTAATGTTGTCGTAGTAACCATTTCCATGACAGGAGATACAGAAGAATTGATTGACACAGATTATGAAGTGATTGGAGATTGGTCAACTAACAATTCAATGTTGAAAAGTATCATGAATTTCTGTGATGACTGTAAAAAGGAGAATATAGGAGTCATTTTCTGCCAAAAAGTTGTTCATCCCACAGTGAAGAACTATCTGTACAAACTGAATATTGTACTAGTGGAACGAATTGGGGCTCAAATGATACCATTCCTGCTCAAGTTATCAGGTAAAATATTCTATCATTATGATTTGGATGGTATGATTCAAATTCTTTTTATGTATACAGGCAGATATAATAAAGTGAAATGAGGTACATGTAAATATTGATTAGACAACCCAATATCAACACCAAAGTATGCTTCTATAGGTCTTACCAATCTTTGTGGTGAGCTCAAAAGTCCTTTTATTATTTTTATTGCAATGTCATGTTTTAAACTACTGTAGTGGGGGTTAAAATCATGTTTAATTAAGTACATGTAATAAAGTATCTGAAAAAGATATCTCAATCAGGGGAGTAGTGAAGCTGCCTACACATAATTCTGTACAAAATAACTATATGTGTAGCTAAATAGTCTCTTTATACTCATGAATCAATCTCAAAATTAAAGATATATTATAAAAAACTCTGATAAACATAAATTCACTGATATACATGAAATCAATGATCATGAATTTACTCCTTTTGTACTGTAATGCTAAATTAAATGGGATCTTTTACTGGATTAAGTTTATTAAAATATTAGCAGACAATTTCGTATTAAAGTAAACAATATCAGTCAAACACCAACAAGACAAATATATTCATCAATACAAGGTGCTCTAACGTGTTGCTATAATTCATCATGAATTAATCTCTGGGAATTGTTTGCTCAGTTTGATACCTGCTATCCTGGCATAGCAAATGTGTATTAAGGGCCGTTCTATTGCAAATAATGCCATCAAGATAGAACTTTAAACAGAAAATTAAACATGTTAAATGATTCATTTTAACCTTTTGATACAAAATAAGATTTGTGATTTCAATAGCCTTTGCAGAAATACTAAAATTCTTAATTATTTCACAGTCTAGACATTGTAATAATAATATTTCAGTTAGATGATGTTTTTGATGATTAAATTTATTTTAATTGCAACCTAAGTAACTTATTTGTTTGAATAAATTTGAACTTTCAAAATACATGACTATCATTCGGTTAGGAGCAAAAGATGTGCTAGGTACAACCTGGAAATTCTATGATGTACAGTATAGAGTGAGACAAGCACACAATCCATTTATGCTATGGTTGACTAAGAACTTTGGTTACTTTATAGTTCAGGCACTGAGAAACACCTGGGTGGTGTAATGGTTAGCGTGCCTGCCTTGTGTGCGGAAGGTCGGGGTTTGATCCCACGCCAGGTCAAACCAAAGACATTGAAATTGCTATTTGCTGCTTCTCTTCTAAGCACGCAGCATTTAGAAGTAGAAGTAAAGACTGGTCGGCCTGGAGTCAGAATAATGTGTCTTGGTAAAATGGCATGTCTTCCTGCGGACTGTTGCTTTCATGAGCTAGCATATTTAAAATCCAGCTTAGCCTGTCAGTCTTGTACAAAGCATGCTGCATTAATCATCACTCATCATTGATATGCTGTCATCCTGAATATGCATTTAATATTTGCCATTGGATGTTAAGCACAATTCAACCAATCAATCAGGCACTGAGACTAGTTTTGGACATCAGTTCCAAGTAGAGATAGACTTAAGTGTTACACCATTTAATTTTGATGGTATATGTGTTATTACATGTACAGCCATACGTAAGTACAATGTGTGTGAGTAATCACTCTTGTTATATTTTCAGTTTCAGCAAGACGGTGTCAGCTTCAGCAACACACTCTCCCATATCATATGAAACCCAACTTGCAGCTGTCATAGGTCTGACACCCACCTTAGCAAATATGAATTATTTTGCATTTGGGTAACAGTGGCAGCAGTACTAGAGATCAAGATCTTCATTTCCATCTTTTGGATCTAGGTCATACACCAATTAAAATTGAAAGGTCAATACAGTTACTTGTTACTTGACATTTATCTGGTCGACAAAAAGGTCATGGAATGACTTGTTACTTGACATTTTTCTGGTCGATAAAAAGGTCATGAATGGAAAAAAATGGTTTCTTTGTGATCTTTCTAAATGATCAATTGCGACATAAAATATATCGCCTATTAGATTATCTTGGAAATGGTAGCTCATAACTCATAAGTCTCTTGACATCCCCCTGGGAATAGTGTGAACTCGCATATTACTGACCCTAAATTTACAATCGTCACATATATTTTATTAGATAAATTCAGGAAAAAATATTTGAACTGCTAGCCCCATTTTTATATTCTCGCCTACCTAATAGCCCAATTAATGCTATGGTATTAATACATTGTACTTAGCAAAACTGGAAAGAGTGGGATTCAGTCAAGATAACCAATCTTGCCTACACATGATTTTGTGACAAGCTATGCCTCTGAAAATTGTACCTTCAAACTTTGATTGTTCCCTGTTTATTTATCAGATAAACAGGTTTTTATTAATTTTGATTTGTTTCTTTTATTCAGGTGCATCTTCCACTAGAACTTTTACTTTCTCAATGACAGATGTGGGATTCCTTGATTCAGTGGTAGAAGAAGATATCAACAAGATGAGTTATCTTTTCTTGAAAAGAGAGAAATCTTCAATAGCAACATTAATGTTAACAAATGAGCATGAAGAATCAGTGCAGGAATTAAAGGTGATACTAGTTTATCCAATCAATTTATGTCTTTTAATTTGGTATTCATTTCAACCAATCGAAATAAGTGGAAGTGAGCTTATATAGACAGTACATTCAATTACTCTAAAGAAATTATATTGTTTAAATTCTAGCATTAAATGCAATACAGTTTCCTCTGTTATTTGGTGGATGGTTACCACACCCCTATTTTAATAATTATTTTGCATATATGCATGTTATTTCTTGCCCAGCGATTTGAACAATCTTTGATGGAGTTACTCATCTGTTAAAGAGACTCTTTGATCTAAAAAACATACTTTTAATTTTATCAAAGGATTTTGCTGTATCTTCTTTAATTCAACATTTATATTTACATTAATTTTGTCCACAGTAACAAAAAAATTCCTACTCAGAGACCACATCAAGTTTGATGATGCAGTTTTTTATTAACTCCTACCAGCATCCCCACCTTTACTTAAAATAGAAATAGGAAGAAGGGGTGTGCCTGTGTAAAAAATATTTTAAACATCAGACAATTGCAACCATAATTGAATTGAATGGTCCATCCATGATCCTCTTCCAAAATTTTGTCTGGCATTGTCACCAACCATTTAAGTTAGTTGCTACAGCTTAACTTTTTCTTCACAAAGTCATACAGAGTTTATTTCTAGTGCACCTATTACAACACAGGCATAAAGATACTGGTGGTTCCTTTAAACTTTCACAAAAACTTTAAGTATATTACATCAACATTGTATGTACTGTTAAAGTCATGCATTTTACAATGAGTTTTTCAATCAACATCTACATTGTGATATCTGTAAGGGTGATTGCTGATTGGACATGTGGACCTCACATTTAAATGTGTGCAAAGTATATGATTTTTTGATAGATTAAGAGGTTTATGATTCTAAAAGGGATTTAATTATAGTTTAAAGCCAGAACTGAACTTAGTTTATTATAGGACCTTAAGGGATATTCACCTGAAAATCTGCTGGTCAAAAACTGATTTTGAATTTGAGACTTTTAAAACAAACTATGTTGTTATGGGTAAGTCACCAAACTTCTTGATATGAAAATGAAAAGATATGGGGTAAATGTCAGAGAGACTGCACTCCAACCATAAAAAAACTGAGCAATTTACAAATCTGGCAGTCTCCACAAGGCCTTCAACAAGGGTGGAATACTACTTCTTGTGAAAAGTACTAAATGGCACAAAATTAAAATTTGTGTAGGCATTTGCAGCATCAAATAATACTGCTCTTACAAGAATATTATCAAAAATGTACATGTAACAATACATTATACACAAAGATAAACCTATGACCACAATTCCTGACTTGGGACAGGCACATGAGACATGCGGTGGTGTTGAACTAGTTTAGTGGTTACCCAACCCTCCGCCAACAACTGGTTAAAGAAAAAATAAAGAAAACTAAGACAGCAAAATCGATGACAAAAATCAAACTGAAATTGGACTAGAGAACATACACATATGCAGAAAAATTAATTTTTAGTAAAAAGATAAGATCTTAAAAGTAGGGAAATCTGATTTTCATTTGGACCTTTTGTTGTATTTTATATCTTTTGCAGGCAGTTTGTTCAAGTGCACTACATTCCATTGAACGACTGGCATTTTCACCTTTTGTACTTCCTGGTGGAGGATGTTGGGAAATCAGTTCATGTCATGCTTTGAGGATCAAGGTTCGTTTTATTGAATATAATCAGTTATAATTTTGACATCAACTATAATAAGAAATTTACTAAATCCAATCTAGTAAAAAAATAGGGAAAAAAGACTAACAAAATGTTGACTCGCTTTCTGTTGGCAAGAAAAATGGGTTGGTAGGTCAAAATCCATAAAAAATGTTCCCTTTTTTCTGGATATGTTAGCAGATTGCAGAGAAATTTATCATGACAGCTAACATGATAATCTTTGTTTCGACATATGAATGCAGTGTTATGACACTTGCTTTAAATTTTTTGTTGTGACAAATTCATTGGTTTATTCATGTTTCTCCAACATTTATAATTTCAATTACCTTGGCATAAAACAACATTGGGGATTATGAGGCCTTTAAATGGGTATGTTCACGATTATCCAACACAAAAAATGTTTAATTGTAATCAGATTTTTCAAGTGGATATTCTTTTCTAGCTGCATGGTATATATTCTCTTTCTGTATTTTTTACCATAATCAATTATCATCAGGCTTTAAAACTCTACAAATATGTTTGAATGTCCATTGACCAATTCTAAAGTTCTTAAGCCATTCCTGCTCTGTAAACATCCCTAGTTTGTAAATGTTCCCTTGACCCTATTGCTTTTTTGCAGCAAAATCCAAAATTAATCCTAGTACAGCCTTCTGTAATAAGCCAAATACATTGCCATGTTGTATGAATAATGGCTAACAAAAAAAAAAAAACACGTGACACATAAAACTTATGTGTGTGAATGCTTAGCAAATATTCCTTTACATATGGGTGTAAATTATCACAGCACATTCTTTACTGCAGTTATGTACATCATTGTAAATATTAGACCATTTGACCTAGACTAATGGACATGTTATTCGAATAATAAAAATAATGTTATTATCTCTTGCTTATTCAACAGCAGAATTTATCAAAATTTTTGGAAATACTGCAAAAACATAAAGCAAAAATTTATATTGTTGGCCCCTTAATCCCTTACCTTGGTTAGATGTTAATTACCCTAATTATTAAATGTTGGAGAAATGTGAATACACCTTTTCATTTGGGTGTTCAGGGTACAATGGTTTGGTATATGAAAGAAGATATGGTCCAACTGTTATGGTCTCGTTTGCCTGGTTTAACCTCCGGTTTAAGTTTTTTCAAACTTCAATGATTTTGTTAAAAGTTCATGCATTTTCATAAAACTTGCTCAGATGCTACTTTATAATGTAGATAAATTATCCAAAGTAATATTTTGGAAAAAAATAAATTTTTTTTTTTTCGTATTTTTTTAGATAATTGGAATTAGTTTTTTTGCTCTTGAGTGTTCGTTAATGCTAAGGATAGTTCTTAAAACATCAATAGTTTTAACTGGTAAATCTTCAGAAATTTACGTGAAACTTGCCTAGATTCTTTGTGATGTAAATATATTATCCAGAGTAAAATTTTAAAAAAAATTCTTTTTCCCATATATTGTATGACAATTGGACTATTTTGCTTCTCAAGTGTAAGTTAACCCTAAGGTGAAATTTTTAAAACTTCAATAGCTTTGCCAAATCTTCATAGATTTTTATGAAACCTGCTTAGAATCTTTTTATGATGTAAATACCACATCCAGAGTAAAATTTAAAAAAATATATTTTTCTGCATTTTGTTATATAATTGGACTTAACTGTTTGCTATTGAATGTTAGATATATTTTTGCTTTTGAATTTTGTTTAAAACTTCAGAAATTTTGTCAAATCTTCCTAGATTTTTTATAAAACTTCCATAGATGATTCTTTGTGATTTTATCAGCCAGAGTAAAATTTGGAAAACTTTCATATTTTGTGAGATATTTGACTTTTTGAATTTTTTTTAGTAAAACAGCCTTTTTGAAACAGTTCAGTAATATCTATACTCTTTGTCAATCTTTTCTGGAGTGTGATTTTTGAGCTTCATAAATTTATTTGTGAAATTCTGCCTTTGTATTTATATTCATTCAAAAGAAAGAATTATCCCACAGTTAACCATTTATGTTTAACGCCATTATATAACATTTTACATACTATTATCTGCCCCTGAAATTCTCTACGGGGATTTAACATTGAAGGTCAGCCATCTTCGACTTGGGCAGGAGCGCTTAAGTTTGACCTAGATAAGTAATTAAAAAAAATTTGCACTTTTGTTGTGTTTGGGATTCAAATAAAAAGAATTACTTTTAAATTTCCATTCAAGTGTGTCTTAAGCTATTTCTGCATGTTATCTAATCCTATTTTAATAACTTAATTATTATGCAGCGTTGACAATGTGTACTCTTGCCCTACCGCATGCAAAGATTCAATTCTGGCAAACAAATGGCTGACTGAACAATGTAAAATCCCCATAGAGAATTAAAAACTCAGCTCAACTTAAAATACATCGTGATTGCTAAAAAGAATTATTGCAACTTACTTTTTTCAATCTACAAAATAAACCCTATTTTATAAGAATAAGATGGAAAGTTTTTCTTCCATAACATTTTTACCCGTTCCAACAAACTCTGACATAGAGTATAGGTAAATGTTTTTGATTTGTTCTTTTTTAGATATTAGGTGAGATTTCAAGTTTTATCAACAAATATAGTTGTAGAAAAACAGCCATCTTGTCTGCATTGAACGTTTGTTGTAAGAGTTTACAGGCTATTGCCAAGTCTGCATTAAAAGATTCAGAGCTGGGAAAAACAGACCATCATTACCACCATTTTTGGAGAGTTCCTGAGGAAGCTGAGATAGGGGAGATAACTTGTAGCTGTGGTACATTTTCTGCAAACAGTTCAGAGTTAGTGGACCTGGACATTGAAGATGTTGGAATATGTTCAGCTAATTACAACATACAGGAAAAATATCAGGATGCCATATTAAAAAGAACCGTTGTCATTGATCAAATGGCAATGTGCATGAATGCTGTGAAGACTTCTTTCCTTACTGCTAGTTCAATTTTATCTACAAATTTGTTCCTATTCAATGGTAGTTAACATTGCATTTAGTATAGTGTACATATAGGTTTTATTCACAATGATGTAGGGTGGTTAACCTTTTTTTTTATTAAATCACGACTCAGACCTCAGACTTGCAAACTTGGCTTATTGACTTGAACTTAAAGAAGATTGCACATGAAATACTTACTTTTTCAAAATTCTAATTTTTCAACACTTTTGCAAAATCCAAGAAAAATTGGTGTTTTTCAGTGTCGAACATACATTCAAGTAATACATGTAGATGCACCAATCATTATAGAAATAAATTTCTCACTTTCTTATGGAAATATTGTATTTTTCCTGAACATTTACCACAGATGTCTTTTTTACTCTAAACATATATGTATATTTGTACAATGAAAACAAATATTATTGAAACATTTTCAGATTTTATTTTTGTTGGGACTTTCACAGCTTGCTTACAGTGTGGATTTTGACAGTTGTTCAAGGTCAGAAAAAGTAATATGAAAATGTTTAATTATTCAATGTTTGATCAACAGATTTCAGTCCCAGCCAAACTCACAATTTTTTTACTGGACAGGAGGTCCTGTAACTGTTAAACTTTTACTGGACCTTCAGAACTTTTACTGGACTTCCAGAACTTTTACTGGACCTCCTTATTATAGTTAAACAATTCTATATTAGTCCTCGAATACATGCCGATATTTAAACCATTCGATAGTGGAGTGTTTTGTTTTATAAAATTTGACTGTCGCGTTTCTAAAAGGAAACAAGAAGGCCGATTTTGATTGGTCGATTTAAGAAGAGCGTTGATTGGGTCGTTATTTATAGCGATATTTTATTTTAGGAAAGGGTACTTCTGCATAATTTTAAATACCGTGATCATTTCTCTCAGAGTTGTGTTTAATCATCATAGCACCTGTGAATATTTCACCGGTCAGGAGGTTTTTAACATTGAAAGTTTACCAGACCTTCAATTTTTTTACTGGTCATGACCGTCAGTCTGACGGAGTTAGGCTGGGACTGAGATTTGGAATTCAAATACAGTCTTTGTATTTCACTGTCAATTCTGCTATCTGGGAATAATCATAATTATTGGTTATAATGAATCTATCTGTCTGGAAATATGCATTTCAATAAAAGTATTTCACAAGGAAAATGTGTGTATTTTTTTCTGTTTTCATATCAGCTGCTATATTTCAATGGATTTATTTGTTACCAGATGTCCAGTAATAGGTTAAATAAAACAAAATATGGTCCAGATTATGAAAGATTCATTTTAGGCAGGTATTAGACTGATCCTTTTGAAGTTGCAGACTCAACTACAAACAGGCTGTTCTTTTTCTAGAGGTTGTAGTCCCTTAAAGCTTCCCCTTTACCCTGACATGTCACACTTA
This sequence comes from Geukensia granosissima, assembly GCA_032357055.1. NCBI lineage: Eukaryota > Metazoa > Mollusca > Bivalvia > Mytilida > Mytilidae > Geukensia > Geukensia granosissima. The sequence continues at coordinate 15,403 of JAULBM010277451.1, forward strand.
AACTGGATTTGAAAGTAAGCAATGAAGCAAGTGTCTTGACTGCTTACCCTTCTGGACCTCGCAAGTTTGCATGGTTTTTAGTTTTATGTTTGTTTTTATGTTTATATGTACATTGTGTGTTATGTCAGTCTTTTTCATGCTCAGTAATGCGGAGTCAGTCAACTTTTGTCTTTTTCATAACCTTTTGTTTGTTTGTTTAACGCCACTTTCATCAATATTTCTGTCATGTCACGGTGGTCAGTTTTATTGGTGGGAAGCTGTAGTACCCAGAGAGAATCGCCGACCTTGAGCAGGAAACTGACAAACCTTATCATGTGCAATGCCAGTTAAACACAACCCATTTTTGTATGGTACAAACCCAGGTGCAAACTAATACCATATAGGTGAATGGGTACAGTGTATAACCTTTTGTAATGGTTAGCATGTTCACTTGGATTGTGGTAGATCATGGGTAAGATCCCTGACTGGGTAAAAAAAAAAACATTAAAATTGATATTTGCTGCTTCTCAGCGAAGTGCACAGCATTGAGTAAGTGCCAAGACTGATCCGCCCAGAGTGAATAATGTGTCTGAGTAAAATGGCATGTGTTCCTGTGTACTTTTGCTTTTTGTGAGCAGGCACCTTTAATATGTTAGATTGTTGGTCTAGTACAACGCAGGTTTCTTTCATCATCACTCATTAATATGCTCTTGTCCAGAATATGCATGAAATGTTAAACAACATTCAATCGATCAACCAACCAAACCATTTGTCTGGCCCTTCCATTTTCTTTAACTTCCTCTTTGTCTATGTATTCCATTAATTCAGGATATTTTAAGGGGTGCTTTAATTAGTTGACTATAGAGGAACAAATTTCTGAATGATGACAGTCAACATCACAACCAATACTGTACAATAATATCATCACCTAAAATACGATCAGGTGACACACCAAAAACCTAGCAATAGTACAATAAAACACTTAACAGTTGTTTCAGAGTACAGATAAATACACCTAGCTGTAGTTGTAACAGCCACTTTGTTCCGCTAGTTGATTTGTTCCGGTGGAACTTTTCAACTAGTCATTTTGTTCCAGCGGAAC
>JAULBM010277562.1:0-27095 GCA_032357055.1 Geukensia granosissima
GTTGGCCATGGTCTTGTCTGTCCTCGACTTAACGATTTCTGTCTGCCCCTTTGGTATCTTCGAATTCCTTTTATTTCGTCACTGTTTTAATCGTCCATCCTTTTTAATTAATCAATAAAGAAACTTGTTATATTTTGATCTTGGCTAATGATTGTTTCTTCGTTTTGTATTACCGAATTTGCTTTTAACATATTGGAGAAAATCATGCGGTTAGTAAGCGAAATTATCATAAACATTTAGCATAAATAAGACTTATCATTTTATTTCACTATTTTAAGGAAGATAAATCAGAATATGTAAAGTTGGCATTAAAGAATACGTCTAGTTACTAAGTGGCAGATGCATTGAAGGGCTGTCAAATGAAAAAAATAAAGTATAAATGTCAGAGAGAAACCACGAGAAAAACATGGAATTTCAAATCCAGAGGTCTCTACAAGGCCTTCAAATAGAGATGAATAACACTCCTTGTCGCCCTAAATAAATAAAACCTGTATAGGTAAAATCAAATAGATCTAGCCTGAATATATAAAAAATACCCATGTTACAAAACACTTAATACAAATCCTCATTTCTGACTTTGGACAGGTAAATGAGACATATGAAGGGGTAAAACTAGTTTAGTATGTTGCCTGCCAAATTAATAATATCTGTGTAAGAAAACGATAAGAGTATTAATATCTGTACCAACAAGTTTAAATGGTTTGACTACAACTTCGAACCCGTACTCTTTGTGTCCATAAAAGAAAGACACGATCCACATCTTACATTACGAATGTAAAAATTGCATGCAAAGCGCTTATCTGCATATACCTTCACCAGAAACCCTAGGGATAAAAAAGAAGGTAAGTCAACCAGACCTTGAGAAGTACAATTCATGACATAAAGGAACGCACAAAGGACAAATAAAATATAACAATCAAGAAATTTTACAAAGTACAATGATGGAAAGATGTAAACCGTATCTTCCTGAAATACATTCCAGTATCCGAAATAAATAAGAAAATAAAACTCAAGCACGGGAGAGCCAAAAATACACGATTCACATCTTTACATACGTTTATACCAAATGTTCAATATCCAATTTGTTACACATAAAGCACATTCATGAAATTACCTATTGGCCAAAATATTCAAAGATCAGTTCAACTTAATGAATTTCCAGTTACATCCATGGACCAAATGAATTAAACAATATACAGGTCGTTATCAACGCCGACAAGCAAAAAAAAAAGATATCAAGCAAGGAATTTTACAGTGTCAATGTAGGAAAGAAGTAAACTGTATCTTTCCGAAGTACATTAAAGTATTTGACAAATGAATGATAGCATGCAACACAAGCAAGTTTGTTTATCAATACAGTTAGACTCAATGGACCTTTTTAAAACTTGTATGCTTTACATGTATACAATGTTTTCATAGAATGTAGGATGAATGCGATATCACTTGTCGTATCAAAATGCTACATTTGCATCCATATTTTGTACTTTAAATAGACCGCCTTGTTGGTGTAATGGTTAGCGTGCTCGCCTTATGTGTGAAAAGTCGTTGGTTAGATCCCTGGACGGGTCAAACAAAAGGCAAATTGGCATTTGCTACTTTTCCGCTAACACGCAGCATTTAGGAGTCGGAGCAAAACCTGGTCGGTCCAGAGTGAGATTAATGGGCCTTGGTAAAGTGTCATGTCTTTCTACGGACCGTTGGTTTCGTGACCTAGCACGCTAAAAAATCCGGCTCAGCGTGTCGGTCTAGTATAAAGCAGGGTTCATTCATCATCACTTATCATTAATAAGCTCTTGTCCTGAAAATGCATGAAATATTTGCCGCTACTAAAGTAAAAATGCCACGCATATGACAAATGTGTGTGAAATCACGTACCTGATATATGTGTCACATATGTGATTCCCACACATGTGTCACATGCGTGGTGGTACATAAGTTTCACATGCGTGCTACGCATGTGTCACAAGCGTGTCATTTCACATGTGTTTACCATGTGTGGACTGTATCAACCAAATACCTTAGTTTTAATCAATTTATATTCCAACTTAAAAACTTGTATTCATATGTGAAACATTCGTAAATTTACACCCATGTGTGTCATGAAACAGGCGTGTTACCACATGCGTGTCATGTTTGTGGCATTTTTCGTATCATTCAAATGCGTGTCACACGCATGTGAAACATGTGTCATGCATGTCACATGCGTGGCATTTTTGCCAGTGTAGTATAAAGCACCATTCAATTAATCAATGTATTGTAAATACCTTGTACCGATTTTAAAACATTGTGAAATTCTTAAGAAGGCTTGAGTAAAAATAAAGTCGTAAAATGCTCGTTTTATCGTATTTCGTGCTTGCCTCGATTTCTGGTTTGCAACAGCTTGCAACTTACACCTGTTACACTTCGATGAAGCTTTTGTTTATCCGTTGCCTCCTCATTAACATTAAGGAACATCGTCGTTCTCGTTGACTCTGAGTGATATCATGAACTGGGTTGTAACAAGTTGGATGCTACATTTTATCGTTTGCTAATGATAGCAAACATTGTTACTTTACTGTATTTTTATAACAATGGCATAATATAATTATCCAATACACTGTATGTGTGCGAAACAGATATATTTGTAAGCAATGCTGTTGAATAATATTCCATATTTTTATAAAATATGTATTATTTCAATATTTGCCATAAAATATATTGTCCTTGTATCATGTTATGGAAATGAAAAGAATACCTGATTGTTTCTATCATTGATCAGTTCTATTGACCACCGCCCTTCGTGTTTAATCCAGACGAATATTACTCCTTGGGAGTCACAAGACGCTAGCTTCTGATAGGGTTCATTCCATTTCACTAGAACAACCTGAAAAAATGTGTATTTTTATTACATAAGGTTGTTAAAAATCAGTTAACCGAAATTGGGAAATACCGTTTGGTGACATGAGATCAAAAACGAAGATACACAATCAAATACAATATAATTTATTGAAATAAAAATGATAAACAATACAGAACCCAATCAAAAATAGCAGTAAATACCTGGGGTTTTGTTTTGAAACACTTTTTTAGTTAATCATTCTAAATTTCGGTTAAAACCACGAAAGGGATCAAAAAGAGAGAATCTGTCAAACGTTAATTAGCAAAAACAATCGACAGATCTCAACTGGCTCAAAATGACTTGGAGTCGTAAAGTTATGACTAGAAATTTTGAACAGCTTTATAAATTATCTAATAAACGGGATAGAATATCTGAGTCAACTTCGTCCAATCAGATGAGAACAGCATACACTTCATTTGCATATGAAATTCTATAAGTTTCGTCAAATAAATTAATACCATTATTTTCTCACTATTGAAATTTTTTTTTCTTTTGAAACGTTAGGAATACTTGTCACTCACCGAATACCATTTCAGTAACAGATCATTTGCAAACGTAAAGGTAAAATCCTTTCTTTAAGATGTGTTTACATTAAGGGAGATAATCATTTAATTATGAACCATGAGTATCGCTGTGGTTACATTATTCTCAAAATGCACTGAGTGTAATGAGTGTAAAATTTAATTTGTAAAGTTGAATAACCAGACATTTCTGTGTGAATGTCTTTTTATAAGTTAATCGTTTACACTTATATCTGATCTAATTGAACGTATTCTGTAGATCTCATGATCAAATTTATTTAATCTGTAGATCTCATCTTCTGTCTTATTGCGAAATAGAAAATAAATTAGTCTGACAACGTTTTCCGACACAATAATGTTGAAGCTGTATGTTTTGGACACGGAACACAATCGTTCCGGAAATTGTTTCTCTGATTGACAATTAGACATATTCGTGATACGAACAACCCTCATTAACTTATTGTATGTCGTCCCATCAATATTTTTCTACACAAACCCTAGTAATTGCCTTTTTATCGAATAACTTTTTCTTAGAGCTATCTTTTCACATAACTTAGTCACAACGAATTATTTGTTCAAGAGTACTTTAACCTAAGAAAAAGCTTACATTTCAATTTCAATTAGATGTCATTTTGGTTTCTTTTCATTTTGTAAGAAAGACGCCAGACATAAGCTTTTGTGATTATAATTTTGTTTACAGAATTTTGTATTTGAACTTCCTTTGAAATAGATTTTTCTTTATTTGACCTATGTAATAAGTACAGGATTAAGAAAAATACAAACGATTTACAACAAATTTCATTATCTAAAGCAGTAAACAAAACAAATGAACATAAATCATGAACCAGCAACGCAGCACAAACAAACCCAACTAAGAATAAAACAAAATATATAAAAAGAGACAGAAGAGTACACTTGAATCCTAACCTGATAGGAGAACAGAAAAAAGTATATTGTTATTAACCTAAAATTCGGCTTCTGTTGCAGTCATTATTAATGTAAGATGCATTGTCTTATAACACGTAGTGTTACAATATTCCATGTTTTTTAAATTTGGTTTTTAACTTGTTAGGTGCTATTGACAAGATTCCTAAGGTTGCTGAATGTGCTGATTTAAGGTGGTAAAAACAACCAGCTGTAATGGTAATACTCAGAAAACTTTAAAAATGATTCCTTACTGAACACAACTGTTCTCTCTGTAAATATTTCATTATAATCAATCTTTAGAGCATATATATCAAATCATGTAAGAGTAAATATATTACTACTCCTTCACAACACTGAAAAAGCTACGATTGACAGGAAAATGGGAGGACAGGAGATAAATCTACTAAAAGATAGACAAACTTATCAGTGAAAATAGAAATGAATGAACGGCTGTGATATTGGGGAAAAGGGAAGGTTGCTTCAGTGTTCAACTTTGGAAGCAATACAAAGAAATAGTTTGGACCTTATTTTAATTCGATTTAATATCTTTAGAGATCAGTCATGAAAAATGATACACTTTGCATGAATAAATGATTGATTTTGCTAAATTGGGACGCAAAAACAATTTGTTAAATTTATTCGTTTTATACCAATTTACGTCAATGGGTAGGTGGTTACCACAGTAACCATTTATAACAAATTCAAATTAATCATAAAATTTAATGTTCTTTTCTTAAAAATAAATAAGGTCCTAAAAGATATTCAATTTTAAATGTTAAACCTCGACTATGGTTGATAAAGTAAAGAATTGGCGATGCGTAGGAAAATAGATTATCTGGTTTCATCACATTGTAATGAGTGTCATTAAAGCAGAACAACAAACACCAAAAACAATTTTGAAACACTGCACATGAGAATCTGAGCAATAGAAAGATCTTTTGTCAAGTAAAGAAGGCCTCTGTCGTAGTCTCATGACTATATGGACCTCAACAAGGTAAATAGGATTCTATATCAAAACAGCTTTTGAACATTTAAACAACCAGCATAAGCCATATCAGAATTATTATGGCGAAACAATATTCTTTCCCTTTCCATATCCGAAGGTCATAAAAAAAGAAAAATATGCAGTGTAACTCAACTTGAGCTTATAAAATGTTAAATATAAGCAGATTTTTGTAAGTCTTCTAGACTGGTATGTGATAAAAACCATGTGACAACGGTAAATTGCCTCACATATTTGTGCTTATGAAAACATAAAACGTTCGATATTTTTTTCACAATGAGGTAAACAAATTCTTTCATCACTGCATACGTGATAAAACATATGGATTGAAATAGCATATAAACATACAAGAATATGCACAGAAATTGACAACATCATTTAAAGCTTGAGGGCAAAATTAATCGATATCATAGAATAAAATCCTTATGATAACCATGTTATTAGGCAATCATCCTCCATCTGGAACTAAATAAAAAGAATGATATTTTAAGCAATTTTTTCGAGATAAAGTGAAAATTTTACATAGAAAGCTTTGATTGAGGGCATTAGTAAAGAATGTTTAATGCTATTTCTGACACCCATCCAAACTGTTGTAGCAAAGAGTTTAAGCAACAATAATTTTTAAATCCATGTTGTTTACATATATATAATTAGTCAATATCTAGAACTAAGCTAACACTATACTGATAAAATTAAGTATAATTACGGAAAGATAGTATGTACTAATCAATTATTACCAGGTTATTCTGCACTTGTTAATATAAAAGAAAGGGTTTATTAAAAGAATGCAATATTCTCAAAAATAATTTTAAACAGTCATATCATTTGTTGTTGGGAAAGTTTAAGTAATAGCAGTTAAAAATGTATGATTTGTTCTGGTTATCATGTCCGATTTTCTTGAAGTAGCAGATCTTGGAACGTTCGTATCAAGTGATTAATTCGAAGAAACATACCTGGGAAGAGAGGTAACTCTTAAAATCAGTAATATGAATCAGTAGTATGTTTGTGTTATTATGTTTCATCAAAGTTTTTTTTTTCATTCGAATTAAACAGAATAAAATTAACATTATTACAGGCAAATTACAATAAAACAAAAATCATAGACGAAGTTTTAATTAAAAATGAATTAGGTCAGCTTAAGAGCGTTAAGTTTCAATAGTTTCGTACTGTGGATGAGATTAGTTCCTGTTAATGGGCGTATAGTGTGATTGAAAATTATTAAATTGCGTTAGTTGGTTTATTAGCGAAAAGGGATATATTAATCATAGGTCAAGGAAACGTATATGCTATTGTAATCCGAAACATTAAAATTATCGCCATCTTTAAACGAACGCATGATTCATCTATACAGGAAAAGTCACAGTTAACTTTTAACAAATAAATTCTATTGTACAAATCTGTGTGAAAGCAAAAGATGCCGAAAAATCTATTTTGCGAGAAAAGAATAAAGCTATTATTAAGATAGAAAGAATGTTCTAAAAACAGAAATAGTAGTACATGTATGTGGTCGTAGAACTCGATTACTTCCACCAAGAATACAAAAACATATCATTTGATGAACAACAACGTAAGTTAATATAAAGAACAATAGTTCTGATGTTTCACTCCCAATTTGGCATCAATTAGCTAGAACATTCACTGGTCAGACACAAGCCCACTTATTTATAATTTATTGATCAATAGCAGGGATGTATATAACAGAATATACGTCCCTGTTAATAGCATTTTTTCGTTCTGAATATGCAGATATCAAAATATAATTCGAACAGGTTAATAGATATCTCTCTAGAAAGATAAGAAACAATTTATCTTTATAATTAAACCACAATTTCGTTAAATACTAAACTTTTGACCACCATTTTCATTATGGTCCGGATACCTGAAGACCAAGTAAAAGACCGTACTTTATTTTAACAAGCATCTTCGCTAGATCACGAAACCTCTTCGATACAACAAAGTGTCTTTATCAATATAAAAATTTCTAGTAGCAAAGAGAACTGAAAACGTTATAATCTTTTGGAATTACCAATTAAACAGTCAACAACGTTACCTTAATCGGAAATGTATCCTTAATTTACTTTACCTATAAAATTAAAAATTTAGAAACGTCCAGTTTTTATTTTAGACATATTCTAAGCATCAATTAGGTTAAATTAACAATTTTTCAAAATAATTTCGCATATTTTGCTAACATTTTAAACTTTAATGTTTAACCTATGCAAATTTCATTTCGTTTCAGGAAAAATGGGATAATTTTCAAATCTTCAATATCTTTCATTGCCATGATCAGATTTTCCCCGGATAAATATGAAGAGTTTTAGGGCTATTTGACCTTTCATGACCTCATTCTATATATTGTTGTTACCATGACTGTTAAAGATTCTAATCGCCGCCTCTAAAGGTGCTTAACAAAGACAGTTGTTCAAAGCTTTATTGTAGACTTTAATTTCCACATTCTAAGAGCGAATTGGTAGTCAGTTCTGTAAAACATGATCCCCTGTTAAAAGTACATTTATGATATTTTCATGATATTTCAAATATGACCAAGGCAACACATGACAATTCAGCTTTCATTTACCATTCTTAAATAATAACACAACAAAAGTTTTCGATTCAATCGTGTAAACGATACATAAACCTGTTACACAACATGAAAATAACAATCAAACTGAAATCACCAACGAAGTAATTAAAAAAAAATTTAAGTAGGTCAGCTTAAGAGAGTTAAGTATCAATTATGTCGAAATGAAATTCTTGTTAATGTGCATATAGTGTGATTGTTAATTATTGAATTGCGTGAGTTGGATTATTACCGAAACAGGATATATTAATCATACTTTAACAAAAGTTATATGTTATTGTAATCCAAACGCTAACATTATCATGATTATTAAACGAAGCATGATTCATCATTACATCAACAAAGGCATGGTTTAAGATTATTACTATACAGTAACTAGTTTTATACGTTTTCAAAGAAAGTCTTAGAGCTGGTGTTTCTGTTGCACAGTTTAAAAAGCAACTACTATAAAGACTTTTAAAAAAGGGTCATAGGGTTGGTGTGTCTAGTCGTATTACAATTTACAGATCCAACTGTTGGTCAGATTATCTTTCGAAGACATAAATCATCCAGTTTTTCTTGTTAAAATCTTTTGCTCCAAAAACTAATGATACAGGCATTGTTTGATTTCCTTAAGCACAAAACTTAAGGTTTGCAGCAAACATTAATCAACAAGAATATTTTCAAAAAATTATCAAACAATCAATTAAAAGCAGTGAGTGGTTTCCCATTTATAAAATGCATGATTTCAGAACTAACAACTGCCAAATATCTTTATCAAAGAAATAACTGTATTCATACATTTTGTTTTTCGATCAATTCTTGTAACAGTTTATAAGTGTGTGTGACAAGTATAAAATTCCAACAATGCTTTAACAGTCAACAAATAAATGATTGATGATTAATATTGAAGCTTAACTATATCAAGTTAAATTATTATTGTAATAGAATAAATATTCGTGTAAATGCGTGAAGAGTGTGTTTTAAAACGATTTAGAAGCGTGAGATGTGACAATAAGAAATTGACAATTTTAGAAACAATAAATAAATGTAAAGTTAACAACGCGTGTTATCTTTATTGCGTAATACTTATATATTGCTTTTATTCTTAGGCTGTTTCTTGGTCATCTTTATTTGATTTTAGTAATCTATTTAAGATGTTTATAAGAGTCTTCAAATCATTAATATTCTCTTTTTGGACATTCGCAAGAGTAAAAAGGTCGGAATTTGAACTCCATTAGTTCGCCTGAGTTCATCCAACCCCCATGCCGCCGCTGGGTTTTCGGTGCGAGGGGACATACTCATTGAAATCTGTTCATTTTTAGTTTTTTGTATTCTATGTTTCATTTTCGTATTGCTCTCGTGGTTGCCATGCCAATCGTCATATCATATTATGTCTGATCTTTCGGTCCCTCCATTCTATTCTATTTGTAAACTCGAATGGATGGCTGTAATATCCTCAATTTTAAAACAACCTTTTCTTGTTTAGTATGAAAGTAACACTGATCATAAACTGTTGGAAAAAATTTATTACTGATAAGCATACATCAACTCTATGAAATAAGCTGTCGAAATAACCACTCCCATTCAATGCAAGTAACAATTATTCTTTTGTTTGTTTAATTTATATTCCTATAAGCCTTTCATTACATGCTTTAAATTACTTTGATTTACTTGCTTGCAATTATGACAATAAAAAAGCTTGGCTTATTATATTAGTTACATATCAAAATCCATAGCAACAGCGACAGCCTTCAATTATCTGTGCTGAAAATAACAAAAAAAATTTTGGTCATGATATTACTCTTCGGATTTTTTCGGTCGTTCCCATGAATATAAAGACTTATACGAAATATCCATTTTACAAACTGCAATGGATATCTTCTAACTGTCATAAATAAAATTAAGTTTTTCAACCATTTGCGACTATCTCTGATATGCCAAACCCCAGCATTGTCCACGTGAAACACGACTAGAGCAAACGTTGCTGATCCTTCGGGGCTATTTAGCTCGCCTTTCATTTTAACGGTTAATGTTGTTCAAGCGTCATTTTTTGGAGTTTCTTTAAATTTATTTGGCAAGATCGTCCTTTTAGATTGTATAATAGTAAGTGAGCTTGTCTCCAACGCGGCAGGTCGTGGGTTGGATCCCCGGCATGGTCAAATATTCAATCAATCAATCTTAACAGGAACTAGAAACGATAGCAGTCAAAAAGGTATGGTAAAGGCAAGTCATAATCAGTGTTTCTAACTGATACAGAATTGAATAAATATCAATTAGCATAAAGCGGAATGTAAGTCCCGTGTAGAATACCCATGTTAGAGATCAAAAGTGCATTGTTAAAAGAAACAAGAGAAATTTGAAACAAACCAAACAATAAAACAAAAACAAATAGAACAAAGGCTCGGTATGTCCTTGACAAAACAGGAGTGGGATCAGGTTTCCGGAAGGGTTAGCATCTCAGTCCTCTGTGCAACACCCGTCGTTCAATCCTTTCTTTCTAGTCCGGATTAACGTCGATTCGAGAGGAGGAAAACTTATATTTGAATTACCGGTAAAATATAGAAGAAGTAGAAATATTGCGTGAATAGAATTTCTTAAAGAGAAATCGTTAAATTTAATTATTAGGGTTTTTGCCATTTAAAATTTTATGAACATGGACTTTTTATCCAATCGTTGTATTATTTAAAATTGAAAAATCAATACCTTGCAACATTTTCTTTATCTTTTTTCTAGCCATTTTTGCTATGATGTTTACATCTAACTGTTTGAATAATCTCCTCTTTTTATAGTTTCATATATATTTGATGAATTTAGCCGTATACAATCCGTGTAAAACTAGGATTACGTTAAATTAACAACGACAAACACGTTAAAATCGTATATTATATAGTACATTATTTATTATTCGACATTTAGGGTGTCATAGATTTCAACAGACAGATATAATTTAAGAGGTGGACAGAAATCAACCTCCCAAACAAGGTAGCAGTATTTTCAAATACAACAGACATCACAAATATATCAATATCCAATGTTTAAATAGTATTGGACACTGCATGAAATATATTTTTTGTAACTTTTCAAAGAAAGATGAGAGTCTATGCTCGATTGAACACGTATGTTTATTTTAGGGGCAGAGGGTGAAGATCAAAAAGGTCATCTCCTATTTTTACAGTCTTTCGTATGGATGTACTGAGACGGGTTCGATTGCATTGACCTTAATCAACGATAAAATTGGTATCCAATGTCTTATCTCTTTGATGTAATAACATCAGTAAGAGACATATTTTGACCGTATATGTTAAAGCTTTAAGGTATTAAAGATTTGAACTATAATCAATGCGGTGATATTACTAGAAGAAATAAATGAGAGTTATTTCTAGTAAAAGAAACTGGTTTACAATACCGAATATTGTATCTTTTTTATTTGTTACTTCTAAACTGGTGGGGCCTATACAGCTAACGTTACGGTGTAGAACTTGTCCGTTGTCTAAGACCAGTAAATAACTTATAGAATATATACGGTTTGTGAAGTAGACTTACATAAAACTACACAATGTCTACTTTTTCCCTATATTTATGTTGTTTACCCTAAATAGAATCTTTTGCCATGATATTATTAAACTTCTTGTGGACGTGTTGTACTTATAATACCATACATTTCGAAATGAAATCTCTTGAAATATTTTATTTGACTAATTCCTGATTAATATAAAAAAGAAACGTTTTAAGTCACATTTATATACATAAATTTGTTCACAAAAATCGAACAAATGAAAAATATGTTTGTACACAAAAATCTGATAATATTTACAAGACAAATATATATACCGGCTATCGTGTCGACGTTATTTGACTGACAAAGTTAATGTTTTCGGAGACGAGTTAATCCCATAATAAAAACCGAAGTATCAAAAACGTGGTCTGATTAAGTAATCAATATCATGACTTAAACATAGTTTGCTTTCCTATATGATTGTCATATGACTGTCATCCCACCACATTAGAAAGCATCTCTTAATTCAGGGTCATCTTGTGACAGCAAGAAAAACTAATATTGAAAAATATTTTTCAATATTTTTTTTTTAATTTAAAAAAAACGATTATCAATATTTGAACAATGTACGATGTTTTTTCTCTTATTCTTGAATGGACTCATTTTGGGTTTAGAGTTAAAAAGTTTTCTAAAACCCCTAGCTTAAAGTCCGTTAAATTACACGTGACGTTGATAATCAGTTTGTGCGGATTGATAATCAGTTTTAAAAAAAACGGTCGAATGGTGTAAAAAATGAATAAACATAAATGACACCTGTTTTAAATTAAGTTATCAACATGTGACTGGAAATATGTTCCAAGCAAAGTTGATATTATTTATTTCAAGATTCAGCCTGTATTTAAATGAATAAATGTTTATTTTAGTAGAATATAGTAATAAAAACACCTGCCTAAATATTTATTCGTTGATTCATTTTTGTACAGAAATAGAATATGTTGTGTGATTAACAGTGAGACAGCCATTCAAAAAGTACCGGTTTCAAATATTTTTCATTTAAAGGTTACTGTTATGCATTTGTTAACAATTGACAAAGATCCAAATCGTAGAACAAGCTCTAAAAGGCCCAAAGAGGTAAAATGTAAGTGAATTAAAATATCACAATTATCAACCAATTGAACACTATTGTAACGGTAATCTTTTCCTGTTTTCTGCTTGTTATTGTCAACTTAGAAAAAAATGTACGGCCACTACTTAAGTATCTTTTCTTCTTTTGCATTTTGTTTTTAAAAGCGGAAACTTGAAAAATTATCTATCGGTATAATTTATCTTATAGGTTTGTAAGTTTTCATATACATTGTTTGATTTAACATGTGATGATACTTTAGAGAGTAGACCAATTTCAAAGTACCTATAAACTGTGGAAAATCTATGGACATTATCTCTAAGCATTTTTCCATGAGAACATTTTCTAAATACACAAAGCTACCAAATATAACAAAACAACACTACACAAGAGGAACTTTTATGTATTTATTTAACCATGTCTGTAAATCTAATGTGAGCATATAATTAACACATATAAATTTTGATCCGTTTCTGTTGAATGCTTAAAGATATTTCGATGTAGTGTAATAATAAAACATATTACTGATTTCAAGGGTTATCGCTCTAAACCTGAGTATTGTACACTACAGATCATTTGCAATCACTAACATACTTTAAAAATGGGATCCTTTGTCGAAACTTGCCTTTCCTGTTAAATTATTAAATTAAGCTAGATTACATCCATTTTAGATTCATCATTTAATTAAAATAATCGATCATTTCTGAGAATAATTTGTTTTCTTTATAACCCAACGTTTAAACCAAATGAACTTTTTCAGTACTAATCTAGACAATCTACTTAAGTGGTAGATTGTTTGAATACACAATGTAGACTTTTATTTCCAGTGCAACCATTGTGCAACAAAGAATTTTAAACCTTGGTTACCCGGATAAGCCGCATCTATCGGCTTTTTATGTCTTGTATCCCTCTTGTTTTTCTTCGTTTCTTCTTTCAAGTCGACTAAAACCCATTATTTTTTAATTAGTTTCCAATAGTATTGGTGAATTTAATGATACCTGCCTTAGTTTTGATATGTGGTCAACTACCTTATTTATCATGTTTCTCTTCCAAGTAAGGAGTCGATGTTTTTGATTGGTCTTTGTCTTGAACTTTTTATGTATGTATTATAATGAGGCCAGATTTTCCTATTTTTCTAATGAAAGGTAAGCAGGTCGTTGCTGTGGGGGGGGGGTTGAATCTAATGCTCTCAGTCGGACGGACTGGACATTCCCAATGAGCATGTGAATAAAATTGTAAATTGTGGTATATTTTATTGCTTAAATTTGCAAAATTCATAGAACGAGCTGCAATACCCTAGTATTTTTTTCGCTTAATTATAAACGGTATATATTCAAATTATACATGTTTTTACTGTAATCAGGGATATTCTAGTATTTAATTTATTGTAAATTTTCTTGAAAATAAAAATTTTAAACTATTCATAGGGATAATAACTCGGTCAAATTTTTATCGCAAGAATGTACTAAGGTTTTGGACATTTTGGTTCCTCGTAAAATAGACCGGTGACCCCCATATTAAATATTATTTTTCTGGAAGCATATTATAAAGCTATCTTTACAATTTTTATTTCAAAATTTTATCTGTCTTTTTTCTTTTTGCTATATACACATAACAAAATAAGCTGTGTTTGTACCAACAGAATCTCGAAAAAAAGGACGATGTCATATATATTTGTTTATATTTTTTGAAATACCTTTATACAGACTAAATTTCGGCCAACTATCTAGAGCTCGTCATACGGAGTAAAATTTTACCCTAGTTGTCGACCTTGTGACGAAAAATAAAGTCAATAATATCATTTCGTTTTTATGGCGGTAAAGTATGATTTTCTCGACATTTACCCTTTCTCTTCTTCAATACACATTTTCATTATATATTCTCGATAATAGTAAATCTAATATTTTATTTGTCAAACAAGACATTATTCCTGCGTGACTGCGTTCCCTCACTTTACTAAATTTGTCTAACGTTGTTTCATTCAATCAATTACGTTAGAAACAATAACAGAACTAATGTTACAAATAGACTTTGATTTATGGGAACTGTTCTTGTGGGTTAGTTAGCACTCTACATAGAGATAGATCGTTAGGAAAATCAAAATTTTACAGACATTTATATTGATTAATTTACTGTTGTTACAGAATGTCGATTGTATCATCAAAATCTAGTTTAAATTTCCATAACCAATCTGATGTTTCATGCTGTTTTATTAAAGCTCGGTCATGTTTTTGTAAAGGGCACAATCAGAGATTACATTTGATCTTTCATCTGTATCCGTGTAAGGGAATGATGAAATCGTCTGATTTGTCAGTAATCCATGTTTTACAAATAATTCATATACATAATGTACAAGACTGGAAAAACCGGTGGTGCGATAATCTGTTTTATAAATAAGCTATTAATGAAATTAATTTATTGAACGGTTATTCTCGTTTTACAATATCAAATTCATTTATCAGAAAATTAATATGATGCTAAATATATTCCATTTTCTATGCGGGTTTCACGCCTATTGACCTTTTTAAGTGACTTTCAAAACCAAGTGCAAAAATTTTAAACGTCACGTGAAGTTTAACAACCAAGAGAACGTCACTGTTTAGATGGAGATTTCAGTCATAATTTGATCTTAAAACGATGAATTATCTCCGTTAATGAATTGTATAAAGCATTTCTTACATTGCCATTGATATCGTATTTTCCGAAATCACGAATGTAACACATTTGAATACCTAGCCGAGGCTTCTATATTAAGTGTTTAACTATCTCTGTTGTAGAAAATAAAATAATAAATGGCTTATAATATGAAATTCCAAACATAAAATATACATCTTTTAAAAAAAATTGAAAGTGTAGAACACCCATGTGTGGGATAAAAGTGTATAATAAAAAGACACAAGACAAATTAGAAACAAACTAAAAGATTAAACAAAAACAAAAGGAACAAAGGCATTGAATCCAACAACTCATTTACAAAACAGGATTGGGATCAGGTGCTCCGAAATGGTCTTGCGCGCAACACCAATCAAAGACTCCTCAAACTCTAATCCAGGTTACAATCAATCAACGAAGAGGTTATATTACCTGATTGATTATTTGATTGAATGTTGCTTAACGTCCAATGGCAAGAATTTCATGCATATTCAGGACGAGAGCATATTAATTAATGGTGATGATGAACTTTGCTTTGTACTAGACCGAAACGCTTAGTCGGATTTTTAACGTGCTAGCTCACGAAAGCAACATTCCACAGGAAGACATGCCACTTTACCTAGACACATATTTCTGACTCTGTGCCGACCAGTCTTTGCTCTTACTCCTTAATGCTGCTTGCTTAGCGGAAAAGCAGCAAATACCAATTCTAAAGTTGTTGGTTTGACCTGGCCGGGGATCGAACCCACGACCGTCCGCAATCGAGGCGAGCACGCTAACCATTACAACACCGAGGCGGTTTGTATTACCTGTAATAGGTCCATAACAAATTGAGATACACTCATACCATATGAATCAACCAATTCGTGATGGCGACCATAAAATTTTGTGAGGGACGATTTTAACTTGATGTGATGTATATCTGTTGTAGTAAAACATGCGATGCTCGCTTCAGAAAATCCTGATACTTGGAGCAGACACGAATCAACTGCGAAACGAAACATAAACCCCATAGGCAGGGGAAGTAGGAATATAGCATTATAAATATGAGAAGTTTACAATAGGAAAGGTAAAGTCACACCGTTTGTCGTAAATCTTAGAAACACTTTTCCTCTTGGTGAACTTAGAGGAATAAATCTAGGAATGAAGCAGATTTTGTTGATTCTTTGGTCTCCTTAATTTCTAGTTCGAAAGGATATGTGAGAGGTTAGTGAACAGTGTTCTTGCTGTAGCTCATAATCTTGTATTCAACAGGAATGCTTTAAACAATGAATCATGAATAAATTCTGGATTATCATTGAGTTTCAGATAAAATTTACACTTTGGTAGGAAAAAAACAAAACAAAAACTCCAAAACCATTATGACAAAAAGAATACTGTTTTGATGCACATGGCTAAATGTATATAATTTGATTCATTGATGTCTGGGGTTTCTCCTTACTTTTTTGTTCTCTATTCTTTCATTTTCATGAGTATATTTATAAAAATCAGAGTATCTAGTCTGTTTTTTTTTATCTTTAACGCTTAGTTTTTTAATCGGGATAGGACGAGCCTGTCACAAAGTTTGTAATTCATTATTTCGTGGTTGAGGGCCTAGTAAAAACCATTAATCACGGTTGAAGGCCTATGGAAAACCATTTACTCTATATATGTCATTTTTATATCATGATAAAAATGCGGCAGTTTATTATCTTGACAGGAGCTACTAGGCAACTAACAACGAACCAGAGTACTTTTTGGATTGTCGATAGTTGTTACAAATGTCTATGCGCTAATATACCGATGAATCATAAACAAATTTGTATTGGTAAACTCAATTTTCGACAAACGTCTCGACAGATAATTAAAAGTATTTTTGGTAAATATTATGAATTTTCAAATATTATATCACTCTGGGTATTTGTTTTTACAATATTTTTGACATTTTTCGGAGAAAAAAATAATTGGTTAAGCTTGTCAAGATGTTATAAATTCTTATTATGGCTTATAATGAGTATTCTGTTGAGCCCAGTTTAAGTGATAATGTTTTTTTATGATTAAATGAGTTGAACTACCATTTATTTTCCAAACATTTAGAACTCTGTGCTTCAAGTTCGTTATCCAAAAATTTGTAACTTATTATAGCTTATCTGTAGATTGTGAAAATTTCTGTAAAGTTAGTAAGATATTACTCCTTGAAATGTACAAACAGCCTATTAAAATTCGCCATACTTTTTCACCATTGTGTAACTTGCATTGTAAGGCTTGAACTTAAGTTATGCCAAATATACATGTAACTTTAGCAAAATTTGAGGAGTCATGTTTGGTTGTTTCTTCAGTCAAATTGTTAACATAAACTTAGAGCGATCATTGGATGAATTATCCAAAAATCTCTCTGGTTCAACTAGAAATTTTATTTTGAATTAGTATCTATAGTTTCAATATGTTAGAGAATATTTTGGTATTTATTTATTTTACTTTAGTAATAAGATAAAACAGACATCGAAAAGAAAAATTTGTGTAACTAATGACAGAATGTCAAATTTTGTGGCTGGCTCAGTTTTAAGATCTTGGATAACGGGAATATCAATGCAAGACCGCCAAACAAGGTTTAGCCGACGAAAATCTAAAATAGAATTTGTAAAATTTGACAAATGGAATTTGGACATTATAACAAAATCTCTATGTTTTTATGCTGCTTTTCTTTATCACTGTTTGGAACTTTTTACCACTTTTTGTTCTCAACCAAAAACGATAGATATATCAGAATACAGTTTTAAACATGCAATGAAATGTAAAGTAGGGTTTTTAAAATAGACGACGTCTAAAAGGATTTTGGCTGGTTTCTTTACCTATGTTTGTGGCCGTTAACCACTTTTTGTAAGTGACTTGATATTCTCAATAGCGGTCTGACGAATGTTTGTGAACACAGTGTAGGACAGTCGAACTAATCCAGAGAAGATATTACGATAAAAAGGGACAAAAAATGTTAATGACGAATTAATCACATTTTTTCATCATGATATTAATAATCATTCGCTATCATATTGAAAAAACTATTGGTTTTTATCTCATCTGTCTATTTACAAATCAAATAAGTTTACGGTTAAAGAGTTGAACAATTGACTACACTTCTAAAAGGGGAAAGATTCTGTAATTTTCACATAATTTACGAAAATTTCTATCGAAAAATCTAAATGTAATACTTGAAATAGTTTTAATTATCAAGGGAGCTCATTTAAGAATTCTTTATATTTTCACATATTTTAGAAAACTTAGAGATTAGAAAATTGGGTATACTTTGAAAATTGTCTTTCAAACTCAATTTTGTTTGACATCAATAATCAGATTTTTCCCTAAACAAATAAAGCAAGTTTTAGGTCCATCTGACCTTGTCAGCATCTTTTCTTTACATGGAAACAAATATCCTGTTAAAGAAAAGGGAGAAAAAATTTAAAACAGAATTTTTAAAAGCATATATCAATTGATAAAAAAAATCCTCTGGTGCATGGCCAGCATATAATTGAGCTCGATTAAAAGTTTTCTGTTTATATTTAAACATTGTGTACAGGGTTTTATTGCAAAAGTCCATTATCTTTAGCTAATAAGGTGAAATGTCGAATTTCATATCCTTCTTACATCAAATAATTCAATTTTATTACATTATCGTGCCAGAACGCGATTCTTTCTAGAAATGTTGTAGTAAATAAACAAGATAAACATAAAATAGATGAGCCAGCCAGGTCCATTACAATGACCATAAATTCCAGATTTGACAGAAAATTATTGTTTCCAGATTCTTAAGGACATTTTAATTGCATGGATAGATGTTTTTAGATGCAATAGTCATGAAAGATTGCCTCAACTAGACAATATTTTTGCACTAACAGAATTAATAACCTTTATCAATTCCCAAACTGGATTTAAAGGAACCTTAATAGAAATAATGAAATTGTATTAATCGTTAATTGTATAATACATATATATAATTGAAAATTTGTACAATTTCAATGTAATTGCCTAATGTTAAATATTTTGTACGTTATTGTTATTTTTATTTGAGTTTACTATGCCATTATAGCATATAATACTTGGTTCTCAGTTACCGACCGAATGAAACTTTTAGAAATGCCAACTAGAACAATAAAGTATGTTGCCATTAGTTTGTTTAGATATATATTTTACATAAATCACCAATATAAACCAAAAAAACTGTACTAATTGACCTTTATGAAATCGTCATTTCATAGATCAGTCATGGTTTTCACAAAAAGTCTTAAGGAGGTTCAGGGGTCTAAATAAAAATCGATACAATTTTTTTATACTTTGTCAAAACCTAACCTATATAGTGCTGTTCAAATAATTACAATCAAATGTTGATGTCACCGGACTCGTTTTTAAGCACTGGCTGGAGCAAAATCCTACATTTTCTGTTGATTATATAGGGAAAAACTACTTTTTTCTCGATATAGAGAACATAAAACGATAGAATTCTAAAATAAAATAGGAAAAGATAGCGTTTATCATATATTATCAGAAAATAAAAAGAAAAATTAGGATCACTGATCTCCTTTTTTTGCTACATTAATAAATCTATAATTCTGTAGTGCAATCCTTTATAAAAGTATGTCATTGGAGTTAACTCCCCTGGCAACGTTCATTTCCTAAAATGTTAAAAAGCATTTTATCCTCTGTGAGTGCATAAAAATCGAATATGTCATTGATGAAGAATCACAATATTATTATTCAATTTTAATTTCGTAACAGTATATTGTTCCGTGAAATAATATTTGCAATAATAGAAAAAGCCTTTACCACAAGTTTGCGATCCAAGATGGCGGAAGACACCCGAACTTTCTTAAGTCTAAGATTGATCGTATATGTAGAAACTTCAAAGGAAAACTCATTGCGAGGTCGTAAGTTACGATAGAAATTACACTTACGACATTTTGTGAAAATTGCTGCAGGTCTTTACTGTAACGAAATCAGGGACATGTGTAATGTAAGTCAAATTAAAAGAAATAACATTTTCTTTTAAAAATCCCCTCATTAGCGATTTGTCTAATTGAAGCAATCATTATTTTTAGGGGAGAAATTGTATATTGCATGTGGAATTTGTATTGTGTGAATTCAAATTCGATGTTTAATTGCTTGCTATGATTTTACAGATCCATTGCTGCCTTCTCGACATTACTATGTATATCTACTTAATATGACATTTCATCAATCAGATTGTCTAAGATTTGTCTCCCTTTTCGGTATTTCAGTTTAAGTTGACAAATTTGTTATTTTTCATCATACGTAATATCAAGGCAAAAACAAATATTTATAATATACATTTAAAGTGTCCTGGTGAACTATGAATTCCGTTGGTTTATATTTAGATACCTACTATAAACGGACACAATCTTATAAAATATACAAATTATGTATGCAATGCCGATGTGTGAAGTTCGAGAACAGATGTCTTGCTTATTGTAAAACCTTTTTTGGATGTTTGTTACTCTTATTTTGTTTTTTTGTTAAATTCTTCTGGTTTTATTGATTTCATAGCTTAAATATTTTTGCCCCAATGACCCCATTCTTAATAATTTCATTTAGCACATCTTAAAATTATATTTCTAAAGTTATTATTGAAGCAATGTTATTTCTTTAATAGTTATGTATGTTGTTGCCTGATGCTGACATCTCAAAACAAGATTTCTGATTCATTTTTTCTTCTTATCTTGATTCAGTATCAAATTCTTTCACACAATCCCAAACATTTTTTCAAAACCTTTTGTTTCTCGATATTCTAAAAACAATTTCATCGTAATACTGATTCAGCTAAACAAAGAAATATGAGCCAATTGTAGTGTCAATTTCACTTAAACTAAAAAGCAAAAGGGGAATTCAATGCCATTATGAATCATTTTTATAACAAAAGTGAACAATATAACACCATACCACATTGATATATGACAAAACAGGGCTGATTGGAAGCACCCGAGTGTTCGGAAGGGTAATTAATACCACGAGTTACATTCCCCCGAGTAAACCTGTCACAATCATTTTGAAACTATTTCTAACGGCGGATTGACATGATAACAATAGACGGTGCTCCGGATAATTGAATCGATAGCTATTTGTTCCTGATGACCGAGTCGGACAAAAATGGATAATAAAACAAATATATATTCCAACAAAGCTTTACCAGTAATGCAGTTTAGACTGATTCTAAAACAACTCATAAAACCTATTTTGTTAATGTCTGTGTTCTGATGGTCAACAAATCCTGATGGGATTTTGTGGATATAAATATCGGAAAGTCATCAAAAGGGTAGTTCTGATGACGAACTGAATTATCTGACTGAAAATGGAAATAAATTCTATTCTTTTGCTTAATCGCTCAGTAGCGGCGAAAGGGTGGACAAATTATTTACCAATTTATTAGGGATTGATGGATTACCGATTACAAATGAACTTTTAATTGGGGCCCAGTCTGACATTGTTATTTGAATCTTATATCTTGGTATAGATGTCAATATTTGGGGGCTTTACAAGTACTGAATTTGTTTATGGTAGATTCACTGCCCATTGCTACTGAGCATGTGTATGAAATAGTAAATTTTAGCATAATATCTTTCTTGTATTTTCAAACATTAAAGAAAGAAGTATCATACCTTGCTTTATTTCTCTTTGAATTTAGATATTAACGTTATCTACCCAAATTATATATTATTTTGTTGTTATCACAGACATTTTTAATTTTATAACTCTTTAAAATTTTAAATACATAGAATGCAATATGATTTTGAACATGTAGTTTGATTCCATACCACGTAAACTACAACGGTGACCCAAAAATTATATTCAAATTTTCTAAAAGCATTTTATTAAACTGCCTTTACTATTTTATTTCAAAATGTATACTATCTTCTTGTTTTCTTTCTATCTGCAGAATTGTGTATTTTCACTGTGTAAGCTTTGTAAAATAAGCTGTTTTTGTTCCAACAAAAACACAAACACAAAGACCGTGACATATATATTCGTTTTTAATTTTTGAAATTTAATAATACAGACTGCATTTCGGCAAAGTATGTCAAAATACTATCTGTGGGGTGTTTTAGTGATGATTTGCCTTAAATATTTTTTTTAAATCTATGTTTTCTCATTTTAATCAAAAATTTACGTTTTATTGAATCTATAACATATCTTAATTATTCATATTTATTGAACATTGGAAATTTGGTATTTTGTAACCACTGGGTAGATACCCCTGCTGGAATAGTGTATTCCCCGAGTGTATTCACCAGCCCAGTTGTCAGACATGTCTGACATGAAATTTATAAAACAATGTTTACAAAATTCACTGCATTTGCTTAAATTCTAAAACACTGAAAATTCGGAAAGGCCTCGAAAAATAATGCACTAAGTAATTGTCCCTACCGGGATTTGAGTGCTATTTGCAATACTGGTATCATTACTTTCTATGTTTCGGTTCTTATGCTACTTATGAGAGGTTTATCCTTGAAATGTACATAGAGCATACCTTAATTTTCATACATATTTAACATTTGTAATTTTGTACTTTATACCAGAAAAACATTAGTGGAAATCTATAACATCTGTTTTATACTAACATAGGTCAAATGTAGACTGATTTTCGACCTATATTAAAGGTTTGCATGCACCTGTTGCTTTTTGTCGGACTTTTAAAAATGCGGAAATATCCACATAATAAGGATTACCAAAAACTATTAGAATATAGGATGTTTACCTCGCCCTTCCTACAATTACGGAATCTCGATCGAAAAGCGGTTAGCAGGTAACTGCGAAAATAGATATTCATTTTGTTCATAATATCGGTTAAGCAAACCGGTCAAAAGATATGTATGCAAATACGTTGCTGCGTGTTGGCATTAGCAGACATTTAGTATACTCTTTATCAGGATTTTCGAACTAATTTAAATTATATGTGCGTTTCTGCCATTGTATTTATTTCTTTTCAAAGAAAGAATTATTTCACAGATAACGGTTTCTGTTTTACACTATGAAATAACGTTTAGCGTACTATTATCTGCCCCTGAATTTCTCTACGGAGATTTCACGTTGAAGGTCGACCATCTTCGTTTTTTGGCAGGAGCGCTCAAGTTTGACCTAGAGAAAGTATTTTTTTTAAAGATGCACACATTTCTTTTGTTCGACATTCAGGTGCACCTGAAACAGTTTTTGCATGTTTCCCTTATTCTAGTTTATTTACTGGTACTCAATTATAAAGCAGTATTGGCAATGTGTACTCCTGGTCTCGCGCCAGCGCGTGTAAAGAAGCATTTCTTACAAATAAATGGGTGATTTACAATGTAAAATCCACAAACTCGGCGTAGCTTAAAATACATCGTGATTGCTAAAAAGTATTATTGCAAGTTGCTTGCATTTTTTTCATTCTATATAATTAAAACTATTTTATAAAAATACGGCAGACAGTATTTCTTGCATAACATTTTTACCCGATTTAACCTGACATAAAGTATAATTATCTTTACTAAGTAAGGTAAATGTTAAGCCTTAGGTATGCAATGCAGAACACACAAATTGTTTAAAAGTTACTAAATCAATCAAATTATCTCCATAGACTGCCTTATCGGTGCAATGATAACTCCGAGTCAGACTGATTGATTGACTGGCTGTTGCCATTTTAAAGGGCAAAAACAAATTATCAACCAATAAGTCATAAATGTGCTGTGCTGGGGGTCAGGGTCGGGGAATTTTTCTAGAAACTGACCAAGTTCAGAATGATCCCAGAGTCAGAATAACGTCTCTGAGTAAAGTTAATTTGTTTTTTCGATTGGGGTTTAACGCCGCTTTTAACGATATTTCAGTCATATCATGGTGGTCAGTTTTACTGGTGGAGGAAGCCGAAGTACTTCATCCGTAGAGAACCACCTAACTTAGGTATTTTACTGACATAACTTATCACGTGCGATGCGAGTTTAACTCAACCCGTTTTTATGGTACAAAGTCAGTCGAGTAAAGTGGAATATCTTCCAGCGTTCTGTTTCTTCATCATCTGGCATGTTAAAAATATATCTCAGCGTGTCGGTCTAGTACAAAAAATGTTTCAAACAACATCATTCATTAATATTCCTTAGACTTAGATATGCATGTAATATTGCATTAACATTAAGCAACCAATAATTAATACATCAATTTGTAAGAATAAGGTAAGAGACATTTAATACTCCATTTGCCAAATTAAATTTTTATTTTTTAAGCTAGTAAATTGTTTCTTAAATCTGGTTAAATTTCTAAGTGATGTTAAGAAAATAATTCCGCTTACATTTGACAAAATGTCAATCAAAATACATAGGGTAAGTATCATGCTATTTTCATGTCCAGACTGGTTTTTTATGATATTAAGATAAGTATGACATGTTGTCGATCATAGACTTGAACTTAAGCTTAAGTTATGTTTTTCTTTGTTTTGCGTCCGCGTGTATGTACGTTTTAAGCCTTTAAATGTCAATAACAAACACATAAAATAATCTGTATGCATTGTAGTAGCATTAGAAGATAAGACGAATTATTTCAAAAGCCCAAAAAACATAGCACTATTGTTGGTAATCTGTATGCAGATATAACGGCCCCAGATATATGCAGGCAATACAAGCGTATAAATGCGATGTGTAAGCAATCAAGGCTGTTCTCATTTTTTGTTTGTGTGTTTTTTGTGCGGACGCGGGGGTAGGTTTTGAAATTTTGACCTGACGCAAAACAAATGAAAAAACCAATACGGCCTAATATTTAAAACAACGCATATGGAGTATATGCCAAATGACACAATCCACATCTTTTTTGACTTGCGCACTGCATAATTTCCCGTTAAGCTGTTGCCTTAGTTCACTAAATTTCCGTGGGGCACGAAACAAGCTTTAAAAATATTTCCTTACATTTCTCTCTCTTATCAAAAAGATTGTTTACAACATAAAAATCAACGATTGTAAATACCAAAATTTTACTAACTAAGAAACGCTTTTCTTAATGAACCTTCATCAGGTAGGTTGGGGACCAAATATTGGAAAACAGAGAATTATTTGCAAGTTGCAGGCGGGCAGAGAGGCGTCTCTACCTTATTACAAAACTTTTGTAGTAAGACTAATCGGATCAAGTACTTTGATAAAGACTTAAAATATCAGAATGAACAATGTTGGAAAGAAGAAAACTGTACCTTTTTAACATTAATTTCAGTTCCCAAAAATAAACAAGAGCATACACCTCAAGCACGGGGAAGCTTTAAAGACCTCAACACTTTAGACAGTCGATCTTGCAACATAGACATAAAAAATTTTAAAACATTCCTAGACCTACATTTGGAAATTTACATTAAGGGCGCAACCTTAACGACAAAGGAAATTAGTTTAATTTTCTAACATTGAATCTTTTGCTCGTGAGTAGCGATATTACAGCCACAGCTGTATATGGAGTATATCTTTCAGTTGACTCTTAATTTCCATGGCCTGTGCATTCAATCGATAGAGCCGATAGAGGGTTATATCTGTAGGAGAGTTACTCAGCCAAAGATTTCTGATTGAATTTCTAAAGTCATCACTATGGAAATTCTTCGGTCAGCATCATGACTTCATTTTAAGTGACGAAATATCCGTAACAAGTTTTCTCGCATTGTCGTAATTTCAATTCGGTTTCTAAATAAAAAATTACCAATATGGATTAGTTGTTTGTTTGATTGATTGGGGTTAAACGCCACTTTCAACAATATTTCAGTCATATCGCGGTGGTCAGTTTTACTGGAGGAGGAAGTCGGAGTACTGGGAGAGAACCATCAACCTTGGGCATGTTATTACTGACAAGTCTTATCACGTGCGATGCGAGTTAGGCTCAACCCGCTTTTTTGTAAGGTACAATTTCTGTCGGAAACTCCAGGAATCTGTACAGGTAAGTTAAAATCAAATACCTAGACAACTCGGCCAACCAGGCCCCACGGAAAATTTTGGCATGCAATACGCACATTTCAAGGTGTAAACTCTAATCGGAAGCCATATAACAATACATAGAAGTCCAAGATTCAAACATAGTAACAGAAGTTCTCAAATCAAAACAAATTGAAATAGTAAGCAGAATCCGACACCAGGAAAACTACTAAGTGCAATACTCTTCGAATCTTTTCTGTTTTTTTTTTTTTTTTTTTGTTTTCAGTGCTTATTAATTTTAACAAATGCAGCAAATTTCTGTAAAACATAGTTCGATAAATTTCATGTCAAACAAGTCTGACAAATGAGCTTGTGAATACCATAAGGGACATCATCTACCAGCGATGGTTCATGTTACCGAAGCTTAAATTTTCAATATTGATGTTTGGTGTTCTGAAGTTAGACTTTTTTCGTGTCTCACAGCCGTCTTGTTAAACTTGAAAGCATTGGGCCGATGTCTCTACACTCGGACCTGGTCCCCGAGGGTATTGACCAGTCCAATTTTCAGTCTTGGCTGGCATACAATTTATAACGTATTATTTAACAGAAATTTAAAGGAATAACTTCGGGCCTGTTCACACTTTAACAGTTAATCCGGATTATTTCAGGTAAATGTGGATTTCGTCTCATTGCGTTAACTCTAGATTTCATTTTATCTGGATTAATTTAATCCGCATTAATTTAATCTGAATCAAGTTTATCCGGATTAAATATTAGTGTGAACGCAAAGTGTAGATTAACTCTAACGTCATAATTTGTAACGTTACTCATAGCATTTTGATTTCTACGTTTCAATTTTATTCCTGTTTAAGGATGTTCGCTGCTCATCTTGTGGATTTTTTGTCAGATTTTCGGAATCCTCTGGTTTCATCCATTTAAGTGCATTAAAAAATTTTGCCCATTAACCCCCACTTTTCTTTTTACATTCTAATTTTATAAAGTGTAAAGAGTCTTTTTTGAAAATATTACGAAATTCTATTTATTTT
>JAULBM010277563.1:0-16477 GCA_032357055.1 Geukensia granosissima
AACAACCTCAGAGCAAAAATATGCCTTTTTATTTAATTAATCCATCCTTAACTTGGCATGGGTCTAAAAATGTTACCGTCACTATACTGTCATCATTTTATTTTTTCTAATCCAACTTCTTTTTTCGTAAATCCTGTATTCAATAGATAGTATTCATGTTGCAAGTCACTGTCAGCGATGAGATATGTCCTGACACACTTAGAAACGATGGAAATAATGGTAATTCTCTCCATGAATGTCTTCTCTCGGCCTCGAAATTTGCCGGCATTTCGGTTGTTTACCTTACCTGGAAATTATATAATTGGAGTTATCTCTCTTTGGTCAAAATTGCATGGCGACTTCACTTCGCTTAAAAATACCCAAGTTAGTGACTTCAAGGGATTTTCAAATTTTTTGGCGACTTAAATCTCCATTTCGCCGTCTAGATTATGCCCTGGCTATTTGTTATCAATTTTCTTGGTAGATTAGATTTATTTATGAAAGTTTCACATTTTGTATTTTTAGACCTTTACATCATCTTTTATGGTATAGATCCCAGTTAATTTTTGAAGTCTGCAATGTGACCTGTTGAATTTTTATTTACATTTTCGATAAATATAGTGAATTTATTTGACAGATGAACCCGACAAGAAAGAAGAAATGTTAGAGAAGTTCTATGATTACCAGAGAAGAGCTGATATGTATTATGCCTATCACTCTATACAGAGATATACTGTGAGTAATGTCTTACTAGGTTGTCAGTATTTTTTGGTTCCCTATTTTGACTATAAATGCAGAATGTTTAACCATGAGGAAAAGTATTCTGTTCAATATTCTTTGTAAAAATCTGTCACATAGCATTTATTTTGTTGCATAGCAAATAGTTTACTTAAAAGTTGTTTGTGATTTGTTAGTAAATGAACATAAAATTTCATGAACATGTTTCAGTATAATTGATGCCATTTTGTAGCCAGTGTTTTTCTATCACTTCTAAGTTCCCACATTTAAACTTGGGTGGAAAAGTGCTTAAGTCAGGTATAGCTGTAAAATATTTTTGGGCTTAGTTTTAACCTTTTCAACAAACCTATTTTGTATTTTTGATTTTTTTCACACTTATTATGACTTTATTGAAGTTAAACTTTTGTACATTGAAGTTGCATAGAATTTTGAATTATCTGATTGCAGGATGAACCATTTACATCACACTTACCAGAAGCCTTGTTCAATATATCCAGATATTTGCTACATATGATGCAAGGAGGAATTCCTTATGGAATATCTAAAGTGTATCCTATTATTGTTATTTTTTAATATGCACAAATTCATATATTAAACATTCTTTCTCATTTAAGGTAATATAAACAACAAAGTTTACTGAAAAAGATAAATATTAGTGCTTTTAAGCTTTTAAGAATAGGATAAGGACTTTGAATATGTTTTCCTCTGAATCAAAGATGGCAGCCAGCCAAAATCATACTTATGAAATGAAAAAATATAGGGTAAATGTCAGAGAGACTGCACTCAAACCACAAGCAAATCGGAGAAATTTACAAATCTATAGGTCTTCACAAGATCTTCACCAAGGGTGAAAGGCTCTAAAACACACAAAAAAAAATAAAAATAATAGTGTATACTTAAAAAAATGATGCTCTGACCTGAATATTATCAGAAATGTACGTTTAACAGAATAATAAAACCTAAGACAAACCTTTGACCGCAATTCCTGACTTGGGACAAGCACATGAGACATCTGGTGGGGTTAAACTAGTTTAGTGGGATCCCAACCCTCCCCCAATGAGTGGTCAAAGACAAAAATCAAAGGAAACAGAAGCAGTAACAGACAAACTATAAAAATCAAACAGAAAGTGACCCAATCTTTGATATGGAATACTGTGTTTTCAGTAAATGTCAAGAAGGACCTTTTGAAAAAATTAAAGGATACCCTTGACCAGTTAGAATCAGATTTTGCTGGGATGTTCCTTTTTTAGAATTTACCCTACCTCATAAACATTTAAATATCTCATTATTTTCCTAAACTATTACCAGTGGTACATTATATGCACTAGCCAAACAGAGTAAAAATCTCAGTGGATTTAAACTGGCCAGGTATGCCTATGAGAAGTTACACACACTCAGGATACCAAACAGATTTCAGGAGGCTGTAGATTTAGGCAGTATTATCATCAGGTCTAAACCATTCCAAGATGCAGAGGTAAGTAACCTTCTATATGAATTATTATTCTTCTATGTAAATTATTATTTTATAATATAAAAGTTATTTGATGGATGTAAAATTTTATACAGGGACATAAAATGTGGATTTATTTTCACAATAAGAATATTGTAAATTTTATGCTATTCCAGTTGTTATTAGGGCATGAAAATTTCTTCATGAAAATAAATTGCAAGTGGACTGAGGAATTGTGTCATTTCTTAAAAGTGTTTATCCTATTAAAGGAAAACAATTTTTTTCATCTTAACTTAAAGGTACAAACTCTGCAGTAGAAATTGCAAAATTGTTAAGTGCTTAAATCATTAAAAAGATGCTACTGTAAAAACTCACTAATCTCTGCTGCCAAGGTTTTAACCAACATGAAAGATATTTCCCATGACGATGGCAAAATTAAAAAGGAAACCTGATGATTGTACTTGATCTAAATATTTGAAGTATTTGAATGAAACAATTTAAAGTTAACTTTTAAAAGATATAGGATATTGTTTGATGTAAAGTGATCTTGCATGCAAATGTATCTGGAGAAGGCTGCAGATAAAATTAACTAACAGTTATTGTTTTGTGCCTGTCCCAAGTCAGGAACCCTGTTATCCAGTGGATGGATGTCTTTGTTTTTTTTTTAATTGTTATTGTTTTATATTGTATAATTATTTGGCTGATTATTGTAACTTTGAATATCATCACATTTAAATTTCACAGGTTGCCTTATCGTGTGGATATTTTTCCATTGTTAAAGGCCTAAGGGCAACATGTTGCTGTTTGTTATAAATACATTTTGGATAGATGTCTCATGAACAATCATAACACATCTTTTTTAACTACATTGTATATGTTATATCTTGAAATGTTATTGAAAAGCTAGACTAAATTCCTCTTATTATAGTTGTAATCTATATGGAAGAGAATACTGCTATTAAATGTTAAAAAATCGTACCCCATCTCTTTTTTCTATATCTTAAGTTCATCATCTTTAATATAAATTTATAAGCATTTCCAAATCAAATTTTAGAGTTAAAATTTGTTTTATTGTAGATTACCTATGTTTAGACTTAAAATAAGCGATAAAACTGATTCATATTTAAATATCAAATTATTTCAGGAATTGTTACCTATGTGCTATAGGTGTTCTACTACCAACCCCTTACTGAACAATGGTGGTAATTTCTGTATCAACTGTAGACAACCATTTGTCCATTCCTTTGTCTCATTTGGTAAGTAGTATATTGTAAATTATCTACATGTATATGAAAACTTTCTGGGAATAACTTTTTTTGAGAGAGTATTTCTTTGTTAAATAGTTCCATTTCTCTATATTCACAAAGCTAAATTGTCTCCCTTCTATACAAATTGTTTTCATCATGTTAGTCCATCTTGCAGTATGTTCACAAGCAGGTAAAATAAATTTTGACAGAGCAACGGCACAAAATACAAAATTCAAAGTGTTGGTCATTCTGGTGCTCATGCTTCTAAAAGTGAAACTACAGAAAAAAACACTCCTTTCGAATGGAATGTTCCAATGCATTTCATTTTAGTGCTAAAAATAGATGATGGAAATTTATATGGGATTTTCCCAAATAAAAGTAAACAACAGATCTCTGCTTAAGTAAACTAATGTATTTGCAATCATCAATGGTTTTTACTGAACGACTAGACGAGATCAAATAGAAAAAAATGCTAGAAAATCAACTGTATGTCCATTTAGGAATTTCTGTTTTCTTAACAGTAAATGCTCATGACAGTTATATTTGTTTTGCCCAGTTAGAAAATCCAAAATATCTATTTTAACTTTTAAGATATAATCAAGACCTATAAATTGGAATTTAGATACAAATAACTTTAAATTTATGGTTTGGCTCATTTTTGAAAATTTAAACAACAGCTGAAGCAGATATTTGTTGGTTATTCTAACCAATCTTACTCAAAGAAAATAAACCAGATAATTATTTGTCTGAAAGTTGATTTGGTAATGACAGATAGCCTCACATTCCAAATTTTGAATGAGACAGTCATAACTAATGTCCCAATTTCCTAACAGAAAAAAGTCAAGAATGGAAATGTGAAATATTAGTAAAGCATATCAGAACTAAACCATTATTTAATGGTACAGAGCAGTGTGTTATAATTTGAAAAGATTTGGTTTAGCAGTACTATCATTGAAAGACTAACGTAAGACCCAAGAAAGTCATGAGGACCCCTAAATACACTGGACTCTTTTTAAGCAGTGGTATAAATATTTTTTTAAATGGAATGAGATCAGAAGAAAACTGCTTTGCGCCATGGAATTTGGTTTTTTAAGTGTAAAGTGTCTTGAACAGAGGCAGGTGCTTAAAATCTGAAAGACTGTAATGCATGCTAGCATGAGCACTCACAACTTTTTGG
This sequence comes from Geukensia granosissima, assembly GCA_032357055.1. Taxonomy (NCBI): domain Eukaryota; kingdom Metazoa; phylum Mollusca; class Bivalvia; order Mytilida; family Mytilidae; genus Geukensia; species Geukensia granosissima. The sequence continues at coordinate 4,592 of JAULBM010277563.1, forward strand.
CTGCAAAAATAAGTTTTTAGTTTCAGGTATGATAGAAGCTATTAACTAAAAAATGTCATTGTACAACAATATGGATTAAAATATGTGATTTCATTTTTGTAGAGGTATTACCACTTGTAGAGTTTGTATTAGATGATGGAATTACAGATGAAGAGGCTGTACAAGTATTAGATCTATCTATACCTAAACAACCAAAAGAAGATAAAAAATGGCATGAAAGTCGCATGGGACGTATCCTTTCTTAATCCTAAAATTTTGGGGTTTTTTTGTTGACATTTTGATTGTTTCCTCACCAGCACTCTGTCAAGGTCATTGATTACTTTCTATGTCAAAATTAGGACATAAGGTAGTAGACCAGTTTAATTTAACATCATCTGTCCTTAGCAAAATTCATATTTCTAATGAGATCATATTATTTTAATGATTCTATCAGACTGTTATACCCCTGTTAACAAAGATTAAGTATCTGTCCACATACCATTTAATTGGATCCCCCACCCTAAACTTTACAATGGATTTCAATTCAACTTTTCATAAACATTAGACACAATGTATAGATATGTATATAAGAAGAAAATTCATCTCAGCACATTCGAAAGGCAGATAACCCATCGGGGAAGCAGGTTATCCTTTGTGTGTTGCTCACAGTCAACCTATGCACAGTGCTGTTTCCACTCTGGTATTTACAAACCTTAATTAGGCACTACAACAACAAGGAGGATCTGGCAGAGAGTCATTTCAAGATTCTTGAAAACAAATTTAAACCCTTGAAATTCTTAAAATTTCTAGTTAAAACTGATTCATAGGGCAGCAGACTTGGAAATTTTTTGCATCAATATTTATTAGTTCACATTTGCAGAAATCAAGCAAAATCATTAGAGATTTATCCATCCAGTTGTATGCAGCATGTAGCCAGAGGTTGCTATTATGAATAACGTCATAGTAAGAGTCATCACAATATGCACAAAATGTCAGGATGTAAGAAAGTTCCCTGTACTAAACAAACAGAAATATAAGAAGTATCACAAAATAGCAGTGGCAGTGTCTATAAAGGAGGGCAACCAAATGCTAAACACACTATGAAGTTTGGCTCACAGTAGTCTTGCAGGTGTTGAGTACATGACAATATTTGTGCTAGCACTAGCAGTATTTGATTTTCTTGTTACCAGGACATCGCCATTTTTGTTTGCTTGATTTCCATTTAAAGCAACAGGTACATTTGAAAATTTTATTTTTTCAGTAAATCTTGCATAGTTTACCAATTAACAACTAATTCACATTTATTAATCCTTAACCTGTCTTAGAAGCCCAGACATTACGTCTTGGAGATGAGCCTGATGAACCAGAGGAGGATCCATTTACAGCTAAACTACATTCATTTGAGGTATTCATACATATAACATTTTAATGCAATAATTACTGAATTTTAATAATATATTTATTGAATACCAGTTTTTGGTGTAATAAAAAGATTAGATGGGTTTATATTTACAGTAAATCATTAGCTTACCTGACTTACGGTCATACGAGTAAATATTTTGCATTCATCATACATCTATCGTCCATCCAGCTGTTAACCACAATTGATATTTTTATTTTAACCAATAGTAAGTTTGGACTAAACTTTGATCAATTGAACTTACAAAAATCATCTGGACTCCTGCCTGCAAATTACTATGGCACATTTACTGAAAATTTATCTTCCTTGAAACTGCTTGGCCAGGTGTAACCGGACCTCAGGTGACCTACATCATATTTTTTCACAACATTCAAGATCTGCTTCCAAGATCATTGGCAAAGTTTCTACTGTAAACAATTTTTGTCTCGCCTGTGACGAAGTCGCAAAAGCGAGACATAGGTGTTTCTTTCCAGCAGTGGGGGCAACAGTGCCGTTAGTTTTTTGAAAGCTCTATATCTTTGAAAGTATTAATGCTAGGATGACCAAAGTAAGTGTTCTTACAGTAAGTGATATGAAATTATTGATCAACCATATGACATTGGTCCCTGACCTACTTTGCATGGTTCAATAACTCTTAAACTCCAGTGTCAAGTTTTCATACATTATTAGGAGTACATATCAGTCTGCCAAATGTTTTTTGTCCTCGACCTCATTTTTATGGTCCTTGACTAGGAACAAGTTTTCATGCTTAGGTCTATATCTCATTTACTATAAGTGGTATGTCAACAATATTGGGTGTGCTTATTGATTACTAGGAGTGCATGTCAGAATGCCACATGTCTTTTGTTCTTGACCTCATTTTCACGGTCCATTGACTAGGGTCAAGTTTTCATGCTTAGGTGTATTTCTCATTTACTGTAAGTGGTAGGTCAACAATATTGGGTGTGCCTATTGATTATTAGGAGTACATGATGGTCAGCTTCATGTCTTTTGTCCTTGACCTCATTTTTATGGTCCATTGACTAGGGTCATGTTTTCATGCTAAGGTCTATTTCTCATTTACTATAAGTGGTATGTCAACAATATTGGGTGTGGTTATTGATTACTAGGAGTACATGTCAGTCTGCAACATGTCTTTTGTTCTTGACCTCATTTTCACTGTCCATGACAAGGGTCAAGTTATCATGATAGGTCAGTTTCTCAGTAACTTTATATGATAGGTCAACAATATTGGGTGTGCCTATTGATTACTAGGAGTATGTCAGTCTGCCACATGCCTCTTGTCCTTGACCTCATCTTCATGGTCTATTGACTAGGGTCAAGTTTTCATGATAAGATCTTTTTCTCATTTACTATAAGTGGAAGGTCAACAATATTGGGTGTGCTTTTGATTATTAGGAGAACATTTCAGTCAGTCACATGTCTTTTGTCCTTGGCCTCATTTTCATGGTCCATTGACTAGGGTAAAGTTTTCATGCTTAGGCCTATTTCCCATTTTCTATTAGTGGTAGGTCAACAATATTGGGTGTGCTTACTGATAGGAGTACATGTCAGTCTGCCACATGTCTTTTGTCCTTGACCTCAATCTTATGGTCAATTGTCTAGGGTCATGTTTTCATGCTTTGGTCTATTTCTCACTTACTATAAGTGATAGATCAACAACATTTGGCGTACTTATTGAATATTAGGAGTACATGTCAGTCTACCACATATCTAATGTCAGTGACCTCATTTTCACAGTCCATTGACTAGGGTCAAGTTTTTATGCTTAGGTCTGATTCTCAGTAACTGTAAGCGGTAGGTCAACAGTATTGAATGTGCTTATTGGTTTTTAAGAGTACATGTCACTTAGCCAAGTATCTTATGTCCTTGATCTCATTTTCATGATTCATCGACTTTAGTCAAGTTTCATAACTGATCAACAATAACTCACCTTCTCTATCATGTTTTCAGTTTCTGACTATTGATTTGTTTGATTTTAATGTCCTGGTTGGTATTACTTGCTTAATATTTAGATTAGAAAATTATTGTATCCAGACATATATAGGCAAAGCTGCATATAGAAGCAAGACATTTTTTGTGTCCACACTTGTTACTTGGATTCAAACATTGATGGATTCACTGTATGAGACTTGGTCATTTTTTTCTGACTGACACAAGACAACTTAAAATTCTGTTAAGACAATTAAGGGTGGAGTTCCATTTATAAGATCAGACAAGAAAGAAATGCAGATGGTTTCCTTTAAAAATGGAGCTGTCTTTGTCAAATTAATGTTTCTTTGTTGATCACATCACAATTTCATTTTAAAAAATTAATATGGCTTTTACCAGTTGACAAAAATATAGGTCTCCTTTAAAATGATACCAAACAAGCAGAAAGAAGAAAGCAGAATAAATTTTAGTGCCAATGAGTTTCAACTTCAATGTTTAAAATAAAATTTCTTGCATCACATGTAAAAAGGTTTGTCAGTTACCTGCCTAAGGTCAGTGGTTATCTCCTAGAACTCAGTAAAACTGACCACTGTGTTATGACTGAAATATTGTTGAAAGTGGCATAAACCCCAATCAAACAAATAAAATAAAATTTTGGATTGGCTTGACCTGGGAAAATATGACAGGATATTAATAACTTTTTTTCTCTAACATATATCTGATTATGTGCAAAGTTTTTGCATTAAATATGTATAATACTCACATTATACAATGTATTTATATCCAATCAGAGGTTTTTTACTTTATATATGTGATGAATATTTTAATGTGAAAGGAATACTAAGTACATGTATGTATTGTGCGCCTCCATTTATGTAGTGATCCTACTTATCCACAGTACAACCTTTAAAACCATACTTTTTCAAGGGATCTATTCCTAAAATTACTCTAGTTTGTGTGTAAATATTCTACTGATCTATTGCAACATGCTTTTCTCTTTATTGGATCTGATCTCAAGGATCATGATGTAAGAGGGGTGCTCTTTATATATATAAAAAGTAGGCATTTTATCATAACACTTGTTTTTACTTATGTAGCAAGGAGGAACCGACTTCAAGCCTGTTAGAGTGTCTCGATCAGTTCTACAATCTCTATCTAGATCTGAAGTTTATGTGTTGAAGTGGCCTAAACCACTACGATACCAGTTCTTCAAATCATTGTTACCTGATGTAACAATTACACAGTGTCCATTCTGTCATAAGGTAAGAAAATTTTTTTTCGGCTAAGCATAGATAAATAAAGTCTTTTTAAATTTTCACCTCTGGTGAGCAAGACTAATTAAAAACAGAATACACAGAAAAAGTGACTGACAAACACATGTGCAGTTTTGCACACTTGACAGGTCTAAATTTCTTTATTTTGAAATGGTAAACATGAATAAGAAATAGAACTTAATCAGTTGGAGTTACAAAATTTGACATTATTAGCCAATGGAAATAGATTTTGGGTTGGCTGTCTCTACTGTAGAATTACAGTTATACAGGACTTACAATGCATGATTCTTTATACAATACATTATCATACATCTCTGGATTGGGGAAATTCTTGTCTTTTTAAAAGCCTTTGCATAAAACTGCTGAAAACGAAAAATACTATTTCTCATTTATTTAATTTTTTTCAGATGTTCCATACAGACGATTTTGAGCTTCAATATTTACAGAAGGGATATTGCCCATTCTGCAGAAATTCACAGGAGGATTAATAAAAATTTTAATATTTTGACATTCTCAAAGTACTTAAATGCACATACTTGACTATGAACACACAAGCAAATGTTAAGAGTTCTCTAAAGTCTTTGTGACATTTATGTCAATTTTAGTTTAAGACTTGAAAAAAATTAGGAAACATGCAGCTCTGTTGAAATTTATTTTGAGTGCTATTTATTAACAGAAGACATGTAGCTCTGATGACTTTTATTTAAAGTGATATTTATTAACAGAAGACATGTAGCTCTGATGACTTTTATTTAAAGTGATATTTATTCCGTCCATGTTGTATTGTTTGTTAATGATTGTTGGTTTCTCTGCCAAACTAGGAGCATGATGTATGACACTTCTGAATAGTTTACCAACATTTTATATGGTTGCATGTTTACATAGTTAACTTCAGAACTCATTGCTATCTTTCTCCTTTATGACCTTCATCAGATGCATGACTCAGGATTTAATAGACTCTTAAGTCTATGTGTAAAATAAGTCTAATAGGCCAATTCACCTAAGGCTTTACTAAAAATGGTAAAAGCACCTCTTTTAAGAAAAAAGTCATGTCTTGAAGGCCACAGAGTGTGTTAGTAAAATATTGTAACAGATGTTCTGTTCTTAAAGAATTCATAAGAATGTTTTGACCACACATTTATATGTCTATCTACATATCATGATACAAGTTTTACAGATCTGATTAAGTTATTGTATCATAGTTGTTTTATAACTTGTAAAATATGAATAAATAATTTTAATACATATTCTGTTTTTTTTAAGCCAAAGATTTAATTAATGCAAGATAATACAATAGGTGTTTCCCTTTCAGAATTTTATTTGGCATCCCCATCACTAACTTATCAAGATGGCAGGTTCAGTTTAACTTAGTTTAACATTGGCCCCTATTCACTTGAAATCTTCTTGTCTGAAACTGCTGAGCCAAACTTTGAATGGTCCTCTATCAACTTGATATTTGGAATTGCCACCAACCAACTAAGATTGCCCCCACAGCTTAATTAATGTAAAGATTGTCTACTCTAAAACTGCTTAGCCCGTTAAAAGAATCTTTAATGAGAATGGTGCTTAGGTGTTCCTCTCACTGAATCCTATCTGACAACACCAACCAACCAAGATGGCTGAACAAGTGTCATTGGACCCAATGGCAAATTCACCTTAAATCTTCATAACAAAAACTGTTAAGCTGGTTGGAACCAAACTGAAGTGGAATTGTCTTAAAATGGCCTTTCTCTTTATTGTATTTGACCAAGATGAAAACCACAGCCAAACTTACATTTGACCATGTCACTCATTGATTGATGGGACTGGTTTTTCAAATTCCAAACATAATTATAGTATATATTTCTGCAGTCACATCTTGTTGAATTTCATCTTCAATTAATTAACAATTTGCATTACCATACAACCACAAAATATAATTTTGTTGAAATTATAAATAAAATATAAATCTAGTAAATTTTTCAATGCTGTTAAATATTTCAAAGAGTTACCTCTCATCAGCAGCATTAGAACTAAACCAAATGAAATCAAAGTTTCCAATCATCCAAACATAGTAGAAGATTATCAGCCAATCAAAGCCAGGCAGAGCTGTTTTTTCCAGAGGTTGTTTATTGATTGGGTTACTAACCTTAATAATTGATTGATTGTTGTTTAACGTCCAGTGGCAAATATTTCATGCATATTCAGGACGGAATAACCTTAATAAGATCTAGGTTTAAAATCTGGGTTCTTTGTTGACATATGATTGTTCAGCCCAGTACTGCACTATACTATGTGAACCATTCTAATTGACAAAGGAATGAGCTAGGTCATCGGGTAACAGATATGTTGTTTTCACTAACCTCAGACTTAAACCTCTGATAACTGATTCTTCTCCAGCTTAAACAAAATTGTAATCTTCAAATCAAATAAACAATTGTATAGTGTATTTTTGGTTGGGTAACCACTTGACTATTTTAATCCCACCGAGTGGTATTTCGGCCTTGTTGATATTCAAACCTCTAAATTTGCAAATTCCTCTGTTTTTCTCGTGGTTGGAGTTTCTCTGACATTTACTCCATACATACCAATAGCCAGAAATTTTCAAGAAGGGTTTGAGCACCTCTTAGCGACCTTCAAGGCCCTAGATCTGGGGTACTAAGCATTTTTGCATTTCAGAAAATCCCATTTTTTAGACTTAATTTGAATTGCGAGTATAACAGTGCTTATTGGTTTTCATGGGGAGGAGAGAGCAGTTTTTGGCTTCATTTGACAGGAAATAACAATTCAGGAAATGCACCTAAAACATGAGAAAATGAATGTCCCAGGAAAGTAGACAAATATGAGAGACCTAAAAGTGTAGTCATGGTACAACTCAATATGATGATGCTTGAGACCAAAACTCAAAACAAGCCAACACACACAAGCCTAGAAATCTCGTCAAAAGGTTTTCTTTCAGAGCTGAGATCCAATCATTGTCTCAGCAAACAGGAAGTAGACATACAACTGACCTGAAAAGGAAGCCACAATAAAATTCATCCTTGTAATGCTTCAGACTAAACATTAAATTAATCCAACATATTAAAGCTGAGAAATCTTTGATGAAAATTGACAGGTAAAAAAATGCTCCTGTGGCCTAAAGGCAGGGACATAAAAAAAAACCTGCAGTCAAGAGCAAATAAATTTAAGAACCTTCTGTTTTAATTTTGGTTATTTGATTTCTAAGGTAACATGGGTTTTCATTTTTAGCAGAGTGATTCTATGTTATAGGGGAACAGACTTCTGCAACATCTACAATGTTGAATTAAATCCAACGAAACATTCACAGAATCCTCTAATGCATGGGAAGTTGTGCACCAATAATAATTATGATAAATCCTTTATTGGGGTTCCAAATCCAGGCATGAATGCAGGATTTTCTTCAAAGGCATAGATATCTTAATTCTGTTACTAATTTTTATGACATACTGATTCTCAAAGCTTATCAATGATATTTTAACAGTTTTGCGGCTCTTCTTTTTGTATGTGTTGAAGCTGCTCGCAGACAGCTAATTGTTCGAGGATGCAATTTTCTTACATTGTTAGAATACATTGAATAATACAATAAGTAATTTTTTATTGATACATTGTTATACTGACACTTGTGTGAAAAGCACTATTAAAATTGGTCAGACCGGTGCCTTGTCTAAACAAAATTCTTAGTGCCAAGGTTAGGTGATTCAGATTATAGAAGGTTTGTTATTTATAAACAGTTTGGATAGTAATAGACCAAGTCAGATTATCTATGCCATATGTTATGTATATATTTGATTATACCTATATGTAAGTAAGTTCTCTTTTTATGGATTGGTTTTTGGTGGATAATGCAATGTACTCTGATTTTAAATAGAGAAAAGTATTTTTGATGACCCCTTTTTTAGTGTCCTATTAATGTTTAGATTTCTTACAATAGTTAAAGACTTGATCATGAGTTTCCTGTTAACAAGCAGCTAAAATCTGACTTAAAACACAGATCTAAGAAGTTTTTCTGGTTATTTTATTCCCATACCGGTAGTTGTCAGAATTTTTTTCAGGTTTTATCCTTTGAGAAGCATTGAAATTGTTGGCCCAGTGACCAGTAATTTTCTTTTCAAAAATTTATTTCATACAACTTTTAAACTAAATTAAAAACTAATAAATCTTGAGTTATTTTTCCTTTGCTATTGGGGCAAAACCTGCCTTTACTGGATATTCAGGCTGATGGAAATTAGGCAAGTTGAGCATGAATGGATTGACTCAAAAGAGCATTCCCCGTTTAATTTTCAAATGCTTGTAAGTTCAAAATAATATGTGTAAACTGGATAAATATTCAGCCAGATTGAAATTAGGCAAGTTTAGCATAAAAGGAGTAACTTTACATTACTTATACAAAAGAAATAAAAAATTTCAAGGTAAATAACTCTCAGAGGGCAAAAATGAACTATGCCAATATTAAACATGGTTTGCAATTATTGGTTGATTTATGGAATGTTGCTTAACCTTCAGGGACATATATTTCATGCATATTCAGGAAGATAGCATATTAAAGAATGATAAAGCGTGAATCCTGCTTTGTACTACACTAGTACTGACATGATGAGCTGGATTTTTAATGTGCTAGCTCATGAAAGCAATGGTCTGCAGGAAGACATACCACTTTATCCAGACACATTATTCTGACTTTGGGCCAACTAGTCTTTGCTCATACTTTTAATGCTGCATGCTTAGCAGAAAGGCAGCAAATACCAATTTTAATTTCTTTGTTTTGGCCCAGTTGGGGGCCTTCTGCACTTGATGTGAGCAGGCTTACCATTACACAACTGAGGTGATCTGCATTTGTTGGCCTTAACCAATATATCTAAATTTCATATTATATAGTACATAATTTTTAATGTAACTAAAATGGAAACCTTATTTGTTGAAATATTTTCCTGTTTCAAGGGGCTTAATGAGGCCACTACAACAGTAAAATATCTCAATTAAGATTCCTGTCTGTTTGATATACAGAGTAGGAGCAGGGAGTTAAGACCCTTTTTTGAATAAAAAAATAAGAAGTTATATCTATCCTTCTGAAACACTGTCAAAAGTTAAGTGTTATGATGGAGAATAAAGAATATGAATTATTTTTGGTAAAAGAGCTGCACTATGATGTCACTTTCTGAGCCTATTAAACAAAAAAGTGCGCAACACTGTAGATTTCAAGTGAATTTAACAATATTATAACCATATTTCCAGAAAACATCAAAAAACATAGTTTTTAACAATTTGTGTGATGCCCAATTCCATTTTTTAACAAAATATTAAGTTGTTTGTTGTGTGTGCACATATTTTTTCACTTCAAAATATGATTTAAAAATGTTTAAAAATTATCTTAAAAGTAAGACATTTTATCAAAATAGGCATTGTACAAGTTTAAAGTAAAAGGTTATTTTTTTTTTAAATGTTTTTTTTTATCAAGTAAACTGTGGATACCATTATAATTTTAATGCAGATTTTTGGGTCATAAAAGGCCTTTCTTTTCAATATACTGAAAAAATTACTACAATTTACTGATAATTTCTTTTTTAGACTGAAGGGCACTACTCAGGAATAACAAAACATGCATAATAAGAATTCTGCCTGTACCAGTTCTTGAAAGCATATCCAAATTCCAAATCATACCATTAAAATAATCAAAAGTTAATGATCAAAAACTATTCCAAGGTTTACATATGTATAGAAATAACACTTAAAACCCTAGATGCATATAGCAATAGGTCATAATGACAAGACATTAAAAAAACTGCTTTAAACTTTTATTTCAATTTTTCTAAAACCCATATCTGTGGCTGAAGATTAATGGATAATGGAGGAAATGACTTTAAATTGAACTGAATATTCTGATATCCTTCAGCTGTGAAGATTGTCTTGTGTGTATTTTTATAATGATGTAAAATTGTCTGATTTCCAATTAATAAATGTGTAAATGACATCATTTCCTCTCCACCAGGTGTCAGACCCTCTCCTTTACTGTACCTGAAATTGAAATAAACAAAATAAGATGATAAATTTTATTTGACTTTTCACTTCCTTAGCAAAATAACATGTCATGTGTCATGTATTATTGGAGGCCAATGAATGATTGTGTTTGAAGGAATATTATACCAGTTGTGTGTTATGATAAATTGATAAACTCCTGAATATGAAGAAAATGCATATTTACATGGGAAATTTCCAGAAATGTTTTGATACTGGTTGGGAAAATGCAATACCCCACAGCAAAATTTCTACATATTCTTATTTCAGCAATGTCATGTTGGTACTTACTTCCAGTGGGGATGTATTTGAGTAAATCGACTTATCCCTGTCTGGGCACTTTTAACATCAATGTGTAAACTAACATCTGAAAAATACCAAGAGTAATATACATGAATCCTCTCATCTTCAAAAAGAACAATTTACAGACAGGGTATCATTGGTCATGTTTCATGCATAAGAAAATATAAATGATGCTCCATATACAAAGTCAATCTTATTTGATTAAAATTTGAGAATATCAATAGAATATCTTCACAGCATTATTGTTAAATCTTCAAATATGGTTTTTATTGGTATTTACTGTCTTTCTTGTAAATAAGTTAATACTGAACTGAACAGTTTATATTTGTTATAACATTTTCTACTTTTTGTCTATAAATTTTTAATTGGCATATGCACAATTCCCTGTTTTCTTTGACTTCTAATGATAATAATACTTAATCCAATTGGACATGTTTTCATTGATAGCGTAGTTTAGGAAAACTTGATTTTCCAATTGGTTGCTTTAAGGGTTTTTGAACAAGCAGACAGCAACTATGAGAACTCTCTCAAGGTCAATTTGTTGTTGGTTTTCAGTATTGATCTCAAGTATTTAATCCATTTCAAATGATTTTCATAGTGTGTTTTTATTACTGATTTGTCGCACCACTGTCCAAGTTTAGGAGAGGGTTGAGTACTCACAAACTGTTTTAACCCCACAACATACTTAATGTGCCTGTTCCAAGCCAGGATCCTGCAGTCTAGTGGTTGTCATTGTTTAAATAGTTGTTTATTGTTATTCTTTCACCAATTTTTAATAGATTGGGGCAATTATCGCTTTAAAAATAGTTTGGCATTTTGTATTTTGGGGTTCTTTTGCAGCTTCCATTATGGTATGGACTCAATTGCAATTTCATCAAAACTATTACCCTTAAGGTTGCACTTACCAATTAGGAGAGAGATACAGAATATTTTCGGATTTTGACATCTTAGGATTTTCAAAATAAA
>JAULBM010277674.1:0-16476 GCA_032357055.1 Geukensia granosissima
GATTTTCTAATTATTTTATTGGTTGAAACAGTCACGTGATTACAATGATGAAAAACGTACAGATTCAGTTTTACTATTTTTAGATGAAATTGACTCGGTTTTACCATTTTTAGATGATATTGACTCGGAGTTACTAAATTTAGATCCGGATATGTAGTCCGTTCCCCACATGTGCGGATTACTACACACCACAGCCGAAGGAAATTCCGGTGCTCAATAACTGTTCAAATATCACTTTCAACCCAAAAGTGAATAAATTAATTTCATTAATTTTATTGAATTTAATTTATTTACTTTTGGATTGTAATAACATTATAAAGTGCTCAAATACAAAATTAGTTCAATTATTGTTTAAATTTCAAAACTATTAATTGACCTTGTTACCAAACATTTTGTTTTTACAGTTTTGTTAAGTTTTTTATTGTTCAAAATAAAATGTTGTGAAATAATTGTTTTTTTTCTGCAAAAAGAAAATATCATCATAAGAATTTGAAAGATTTAATGAATAATTTTTTAATTTCCCTACAAGACAAGTATCATATAGAGCATTCAGGCCCTGTATTTTTATTGTGTTTCATTGAAGCCTTAAAATGTCCTTGTTCACATATATAATATAAAAATTAAGGACTTTTGTCTCGGTCGATACGTTATATATGGATCTAGAAGAGTGATATCGACCGCGGACTTCGTCCTTGGTCGATATCACTCTTCCAGGTCAATATATAACGTATTGACCTCAACAAAAGTCCATAATTAATAAATATGTGTATCTGTATGAACCTATCATGATGGTATATATATGGTGGCAGTAAGCGCTAAACCATTTTTAGAAATAATTTCTCCAGCAAACTTCAAGGGATGAACAAGGCTGTATGCTTCACGTTGTGCGCTCGATGCGAAGAGTACACTAAGTACTCGATTCAGCAAGCTTTGTAACACAAATTCTGATGATTGAAATAAATTAATACCACTTATATATTTGAATATTTCTGTATCAACTTATACATTCATAAAAAATCAAAATATATATAGAGAGAGCCCATATCAGCCCCAACACATGTATGAAAATCGCAGCATTTCAAACTGAGGGCAAGTAACTCTTAAGACCTCATGTTCTTTTTGTTCTATGATGTCAGTTATCATTCATTTTTTTAATTATAATTCATATTTTGATAATCCGTCTACGGAAATGTTCAGAGAATTTCTCCACAATCCGGCCCATTCTCGAGATAATTCGCAAGCCCGTTTGGTGTTCGGACATGCAGGATTCGATATGTGGCATTTATTTATTACATTTTGATCTGGTATAACACTTGGCCTTGTTTATTTCTTTAATTAATCCCTTGGTAACGAGAAATCTAGATAACAAATGATATGGGTTTCAAGGTCGTAGGTGTTACGTAAATTTTCATTAACTTCCAGGCCGACATTACGTGAAAAAACGCCATTAGCATGTTCCGGTCCGTTAACTATTCGAGGTTAAATTAGGACAACAGAAGCAAATCTGTTTGACAGCATCCCGAGAGGGACATAAGTTATCGTGTGAGATAAAGAACATTGACATAATGTGTTAATAAAATATTGAATTGTAGTTTATATTACGTTATAGGTTTGTGATGGGATTGCTTCCCTTAGTAGATATCTAGACTCTTTGGCTTAGTGGGTTACAGCGCCGACTATCACGCAGGCGAACAAGGTTCGATTCCCAGTGATGGCGGTCGCAAATAATAATGGTATGGTGACTCTTGAGGTGGGGGAAGTATGATGGGATCGCTTCGTTTAGTTGGCCTTATCGGCTGAGCTGGGAAGTTTACTCTTTGGCTCATTGGGTTACAGCGCCCACTATTACCCAGGGTTCGATTCCCAGTAATGGCGGTCTCAGTTTTGTGATGACATAACGTTCTATTGTTACAAGTTGAAGGAGTCGGTTGCATAAGAAGAATTCAAAGAAAATTTTGAAAACTTGAGCAAAGCAACACACAAAACTTTCATTTAAGTGATCTGAAAAGGTAAGCAGCTCCTGTCCCAGTAGTGGCACCCGTCCTGTTTCTTGGAGGGACCGAAAAGTTACACCGTTTGTGATTCGCAATCAGTAATAGTCGTAAATGGTATACGCGGAAGCGAATGAAAACCGAATAGCCAGGCAAAGGCGGAAAAGACAGACACGACAATCTCGAGAACGTAAATCTGAATACCAACATACAACAAAGAACAATGCGTACTCCAAAAAAAAAAAAAAAACAACCAAAAACAAAAACCGAGGATGAAAGGTGATCCGGAAGAGAAACCAATTCCGGTCTCTTCAAATACACCCACCACATTGTTTATTTTCCATTCCGTTATTGGCCATTTCAGGATAAAGGGAAATTTTTCCAGGGATTTAAACCTCCAGGCAGAGGAATTGGTTTTTTGGTTTACTATGCAACTTCCCAAGAAAGGGTCCGTCTTCACCTGTTACATTGTTAGCCAATTATAATCGTATTTTTTTCAACCGAGATAGTTTAACATTCAATTTCGAGCCTTGACGAGAAATTTTAAGGTTTAACTATCGAGCTTTTCAAAAAATACGATAATCAAAGTTTTAATACTGTAAGATGTTGTTTCTCTAATTCTTCGATGGACTTATTTGACGTTTACCCTATATTTATTTGACGTTTACCCTATATTTATTTGACGTTTACCCTATATTTATTTGACGTTTACCCTATATTTGACGTTTACCCTATATTTCAGCCATAAGGCCTTTCCAACTTTATTTCTATTTCTTTGGATCCGTTGTGATAAAAATAAGTGCGAGCTAGCTAGTTTTTTTTTTCTTAAAATGGCTAAATATTGGGGTGCAACCTAAAAAATTGATGCGAAAACAGCAGTTTAAAATTTTTTCCCTTCATTTTTGTATTATTTTACGAGCGAGCGAACAAATTTTTATTTTTATATCTAGGAATTACTGAAAATTTCTAAAAAGTGAGAAAAAATGGAGCGAGTAAAAGTTTTATTTTGAAATTTTGAACCCTCAATAATAGAGGCGAGCGAATCCGAAGAACTTTAAATTAATTTGGAATAGCCGATATAGTATCGTCGCCAATCAAGGTCCGTTGAATTGCAAGTGGTATTGATAATCAGTGAACGCGGATTGATAATCACCTTTTCAAAAACCGGTCGAATGGCGTAAAATGCATAACAATTAGAGAAACGGATATTCTATAACGACCGACAAAATTGTGATATCGACCGTAAAATTTCTGAATGGTGACTAACCGAGAAGTAAAATATCCCAGTTTGAGCAATTTCTGTGTCAACAACACAGCTCTCTTTAGAAAATCTCTGTAATGGACACACACTCTAGAAAAACTTATGAGCTGGGAGACGTATACTTTATATGCCGGGGCAGCTGGAATGTGACTATCAATGAACAGGAAGTTGACTGTTGGAAAGTTGAAGTCATCCCTTTGGCATATAGTTTTATCTGAAGCTTCCTCTATTGTCTTATTCGAGCTGAAGATCAAGGAATGACTTGGGATGGCTAATTGATTGATTGATTGTTTAAGGTCCAGTGACAAACATTCCATGCATATTCAGGAGAACAAGTTATTAAGTGAGTGTCTGTTGTATCTTTAATTTCAAGCTCATTTTGGGTAGATGAGGTGAAGATAATCACCGAATCGTACATTGTTAAGTATGAGAGCATTATCTATATAACGGAAACTGACATGAAGGTTTGGGCTAGCCCAAATTTCTTTCTATTTTCTATGATAGCCCAGGAAGAAAATCCTGCCTCAAACGAGTGAAGAAATAGATCGACAAGAAGAGCACAATTAGTGCCCATAGAAATGCCGATCCTCTGTTGTTACTATAAGACCAATTCATTTTGATAGTTCGTAATATGAGTTATGGGCCTAGCTTAAGGTGCAGTAACGAATGAATTAAGTATACATCAAATGGCAAAAATGTGTCTTATTGAGGTCTATAATTTAAAAATGATAATCAAATAGTTGGACCTTATATGACCCAAGAACCATAAGGTTTTCCTCGTTTCTCCTAGAAACCATAAAAGGTTTTAGTTACCAAAATCTTCATTATCATTGAAGCGACTTTGTTCCGTTCTGGTGGTTCTCTATAGGAGTTATCGATCTTTGAAATTCTTTGAAAGATTTAAGTAGATATAGAAGCTGACATGACAAATTCAATGTGAAATTCAATGGGTCTTATATTCAGATAACATGTTTAAAAGCATTTTCATACCATAAAGTTTAACATTTTCAAACCATATAGTTAAACTTTTTCAAACAAACAGTTTTATTTAATAATTTACAAAAGATAATCTGTCCAAATGTAAAATTTGATGTTTACACAAAATATTGTCCGAAATATCTTGTAGACTTATTATTACTAGGAAATGAAGAATTATCTGTTGAAGAAAATTTAGAAATATTTAATAATGTTTTTGAATACTTAGTTAATACTAATAGATTTTAATAAGAAAACGAAATTTATTTCATTGTAAATGTTAATCGAGTACACGTACACAAATAACACATGTATGTTTTGTCTTGATATTGTATAATTGTATTGTATATATGTTTTGTATTTGTTTGTTGAGGAGAGTACCTAGTAGCTTTCGGGCTGTGTGCAATCCTCGTTAAATAAATAAAGCATTAAATTAAAAAATATTTTTTTTTCACAATTCCATTTACCATTTCTTTTTCTTAATGAATTACTAACCTACAATCATAAATAAAATGGTCATTCTAAACTAAGACAGACTTATAGACTTACATAAAAGACTGTTAAACTAATCTAGTCTTTTTTAGGAATAATCCATTAAGTTCAATGTTTGTTATACGGTAATAATTCATTAAAACTGTTAAGTTTACCCTTTTATCAGCATAGGCCAACCATCTACTACCAAGAGCTATAGGATTCTCACTGGGACCAGTACAAGGGAAACAGTCTAAAAACAATTAAAAACATAAACTCACATAGCCTGTATAAATTCAAATTCGATGTTAATCATATAATAATTATACAGTATTACAATATCAACCCAGGAACACCATATATGCCCTAAGAACGATATTGGTTGAGGGATGATACCAGAGTTGATGTGGAAAGACACATTTAATGATCTATAAATCACATATTTTTGTCCATAATTTGTTTAAATAAAGATATTAATTTTTTGAGAATTAAAGTAAACTTATGCAAACTTTAAAAAAAATATCAATACATTTCAGTAGTTAAAGCTGTTCATAATGATAGCCTGGCCAATACGGCCATCACCTTCCATAAACATGATGTCATACTGTTGTGACTGTCATGATATGGATGAATGACATAAAATCCTTATCATCCCTGATGGCATAATTATTACAATGACATTTATTCCATATAAGACGAACAGAAGGAGAAGGATGTCCTAATTATGACAAGGTGGAACTGCATGATGGCAGATTCTCATTTGTACTACAGAACATCTGTTTCAAGATGGTACAATCAGTGGAAATGAAGAAGATGGAGGGAAGATAACAGGGCACACAATATGTCCTAAATTTATACTGTAACAAATTTTTACCTGTAATCCAGAACCTCTGTTTCAAGGTGGCTGAATCAAACAAACAAAGCTTCTCTTTAAAGACAACCACCACTACTCTAAAATACAAATTATTAAATTACTTTCCAATATGATGTTGATAAAAACATTTTTTGTACCAGTCCACCAAAAATTGATGCCTATATAATATTTTTATTAATCATTACAACGAACAAACTAAAAACAGCTGTTCATTTAGGAAAATTGTTTATTCACAGAAGATGCATAAAACATTGGACGAAATTTTATTGTATAATTACAGGTTATCTCCCATGAGGAATTTTGCAGAGTATATATTTTATGTAAATAATATCTTTTGCGGTCAGTTTTGTGAACTTTGACCCTAAATATGATATAATTACCTTTTATTGCATTCTACATTAATGACAGGTAAAGTTTTGAAACTAATACTGTGAACTTCATCGCCAGTCTTTAATGATACAAACTTCACTGAACAATATGGCTGACCAGCACTGAAAAATAAAAGTTTTAACATTCGATGATCCATAATAAAATTTACAGTTATCTTGAACACACAGTTCACTAAAACACATAAAACAAATAAATATTGCTTTAAGATCTTATGACCAGGTGACTGGAAATATTGGACAAATTGATGATATAACATAAGTACAAGGCGGAAAAATTGCCATCACCCTAGTGTAGGAATTCCATTTACCAGTACTTATTTATCTAGAGAATTGTACAGATCTTACCTTAAAGCTTCATTGCTTTTGGTTTCAAATAAACTTGATAGGCTGAATCTCAGGTTACCAAGATTCTCATTGACATTTTCTTAATTTATAACTTAATTGGTGCTAGATTCTTCTTCTTATAATATAGAGCTATAAAACTTTCAAAACATTGTTACCTGAAACTTCACAGACTTGATTATGTTTCTGTCTGCATTGTATTTTCTTATATCCACAATTTGACATAACTTTTCAGGTTCCAATGTGTTTAACAATAAATGTGCTTTTCACAAAAAAAGTGATTAGCAATCTGCATCAACACCATTTCAGTGTTAGAATTTACTTAAAGTGGGCAAGTTACTTAAAAAAATGACTTACCCCACAAAAATATAACTTGCCCTCAAGTACTGCAGTACTAATCGACAAAATTTTTTTCCACCTGCCCGCCAGGAAACCACAACTTGTTTTTTACTTGCCCTGACGGTATTTTAACTCTCACAAGCAAGCCCTTATTTCTAACACTGCTATTTGCAATTGAGCAGATGATGAAAGATGATGTCACTATTAAGCTGGGTTTTTTTACACTATACATGTATTTTAAATTCAAACCACAATATTAAACCATTAAGAATTAAGACAGACAAAATCTTATATATTTTTTTCAATCTCTATTATTAAACCTTCAAATTTCATGCCTAGGCTCAAAATTGAATGTTTAACTATCCCAAATGTAATAGATACAATTATCAATGGCTAACAGTACTAGATTCTCTATTTCATCAATGTCAAAATTATAATATCAAAGGACAATTATACATACCTTGATGTATCACATACTGCTAACAGTGGTCTCTTACTGGCAAACTTATCATTCTCACCAAATACTGAAAATAAAGATATGCTTAAAATAAATGTCTGGCTACATACACTTATTCAACATAAACTTAATATTGGTAACTAAGAGGCTCAGACAAATGAGATTGCCATGAAGTTAATCTAACTTTAACCTTTTTATTGATAGGAACCTAATTTTAATGTATGAAGGAACATTTGGATAAGTTTTTTATTTAACCAGTCTGAAACAAAAATTGTCTGTACCAGCCATGTTTGTAGTCTTATTTGGACAAAACAAGGAAATTTTGTAAAATAACTTCCATAGATGCTTCCTGTCAAGTTAATTTGGTCTGGTAGTTCGTTCCAGAGGAGAAGATTTTTTAAATATCAGCAAATCAGGAATATAAAATACACAAGGCAGCCATGTTAGTATTCCACTTGAATGATAGGAAGTGATTTTGAAGGACCTTCCATAGATTGTTCCTATCAATTTTGGTTCAATTTGACTCACTGGAATTTATTAAATGACATTCTATTGATGCTTCCTATTTACTTTGGTTTCATTTGTCCTAGTAGTTTTAGTGGCGAGCATGTAAAATATTTAGGGACAGACAAAGAATGCAAAGTGATGACAGAAGCTCACATGGCTTTTGGCCAGGTGAGCTCATGAATTGTTTAGCAAGCCATACATGTTATTATCTATAAATGAACATTTATAATATAAAATAATATGGATAGGTTTGGTATTGGACCAACAATGGAACATTTCTGGCAAATTTAATTCTAATTAAGATTGAAACTGAAAACTTAAGTTAAAGTGACAATATGGATGATGCCAATGACAATGGCAGATGAAAAGAGATGGCAAAATCTAACATGGTCCTTTGGTCCAAGTGAGCTCAAAAAACCAAAATATTATCAGATAATCACTATGTATGTAAGATAATAATAATCTATTTGATAATAGAGAGAAATGCAAGACACAATTTTTTAAGAACTTGTTTCGTGTCCCACGGAAATCATGTGAACTAAGGCAACAGCTTAACTAGAAATTATGCAGCGCACATTACAGATACTGTGGACTGTGTTTTGTCTGGAATATATTCCATATTCTTTTTTTAATGTAACTTTTACACTTTGTCTATTTCAGTTTTGAAATCATGTTAAGAGTTGGTTATGCAAATCTGGACACTGCTGATTTAAATCTGATGCCTCTGGTCTTCAAACTCTAGTTGGAACATTGCTTCAGTATATTAAAATTTTGTATTTTTATCTTATGGATATGAAGTTATTTAAAGCTACTTTTGTCATATCAAAATATTTAAATAAACCATATATGAATACTTATTGATTATAAAGCTTTCTTGTTTCAGTCACAAACAAATAAATCTTTCTAATTCTATTATTATTTTATGCATGCATACAAAGGCATAATGGTATTAAAATTTTTTTGGCTGAAAAATCTATTAAGTTCAGTTTTATTACAGCTGTTTACTTTGGTAGATTTAAAATAATCTGCCAAGAATTTTTTGTTATTGTGGTTACTTGCACACCATATGTACAAAATTGCAAGGGAAAAACCCACTTATTTAAATAAATATTAATTTGACCATATTTTTGACATTAAGAATACAATTTTGGGTTAAAAGTGCACATTCATGCCTCTTATCTACCACCGGTATAAACAGAACATATTCAGACACAAGAGTGTACACTTTAGACAGGTTGCACCGTAAAACATTTACCTGGTGTGGGTGTTGGTAGTACCCGGAGTAGTCTCACTGGTCCCTGTCGTACAGAATATACTTCCTGTGCTTCACCATTGGGCTACAAAAAACAATACACACATCTCTAATCCTTGGCAGTGAAAATCATACAGGTTATTTTAAAAGTGGCCAATTGAGTATCCCTGTTTGTCATTGTTCATATTAATTCTTGCAACATAATAGGGTTTATAATAAGCTGTTTGATGGCAGAACAAACAGACAGGGTAAAACTTAATGTCCCCAAAAGAAACAGTGGTAATATTCAAGAAATAAATCAGTAAATATGACCAATTCAGGTTAGATGACGGAAATCTAGATAGGATTTATCCCTTTTCATAAACC
The DNA here is from genome assembly GCA_032357055.1 of Geukensia granosissima. NCBI lineage: Eukaryota > Metazoa > Mollusca > Bivalvia > Mytilida > Mytilidae > Geukensia > Geukensia granosissima. Next base: position 9,225 of record JAULBM010277674.1, read on the forward strand.
TTAAGTGTTATCATGATTAGGCAAAATAAAATATGTGTGTGTGGTTCCAGTTACATGCTGAAAAGAATCAGGTTGGTCAGTCTGGTCAAAAAAATTCTTAGCCTATTTAAACCAAAATTCAGATCTTGTTTGAAATGTATCAGTACCAGTAATTATAAAGAAGAAGTGTCAACCTTTGCTGATCAATGTGCAAAATAAGGTAAAATTATTACTTTTGGCATTCAATGTCTTTTTCAGCAGTTTAATGTGGGAAACAACAGTGGCATGATGTTTATCAAAATGGTTGATGAGGGACCTGCCAGAAAACGAAAATATATTTTAACCATGATAACTTTAATGCCAATGCTCCGAGTGTATACTCCATCACTTTGTGAGGTGAGTAAAAAATTATTGGCCTGAAGATGTGGTTTCACAAATGGAAGCAATTTATGAGCATATATAAAATGATAATTCTTAGGCCTCATAAAAATAATTTGTAGACTATCATCCCCACCCATCCTGAATTTTTGGGAGGAAAACTTTAAATCATTAAAATTTTATGAGATTTTACAATGAAAATCAATAAAATACATGTGTATAATAAATAATATCCCCCTCCCCAGTATTTTGAACATAGATGGATGATAATCTACAAATGAACTGTTTCTGAAATGCAATGGAATTCGGGTAAAATTATTGTTCTGATTGATTTTCATTGGTCAAGACATCATTTACGATGACATTGAGAAGGGGAAATGCGTTTTACAAGGTCGGAAATTGAATTTATGAACTGGTTCATTCACTTGATGGGGTTTCATATAATTTTCCATGGAAACCTACAACCTAACCATACCATTATATTCCAGATCTGTACTCCATTACTGTATCCTAGAATTAACAACAGGGGTATACCTTTGTTTTCACCCACAGAAAAGTCTGGGTTCCGTGATATATCTAAAAGAGAATATGGCATCCTTTACATCATCATATTGTACCATTTATTATCATCACATTTTGAATTATGGTAAATTCCACTGAAACCACAAAATGAGATTGAAATTTAAACTCTTTCTTAATCAAATCATGAAAAACATTGTTACTTGTTGCACATGGTGGTAAATTGTGTGATACTCTAAATTTAGAAATTACTGTGTTCATATATTATTGCGAAACCTCACTCCAAATGAGAGATAAATTATTGTAATTTTAAGAAAACATCTTTGCAAATATAGTTAACAGATAAATGAATATGAATTCTTATTTTTGTGATTAAAACTCAGTTATATTATCCACAATAATAAAAACATTGCATTACTTTCTGAATTTACAGTAGTTATTCCTATGCTAGTGAACACATTCAACTGAAATCCATGAAATACAAAACTTGTTAGTACAAGTGTAGACACAGTAATAATTACCATTTATATCACTTCTTTCAAATCTCATCCACAGTATCTTTTCCTTATCGTCAACTTTCTGACTCCCACTGTAGGCCTGAAACAATACCCAATTCTCATTACACAGTTTGAAAAATACCTGTCAACACAACACCTTAGATCTAAACATAAATTTTAGTTCAGTTTTAACAGGTTTTTATCTTTCACATATTAAATGAGCCTTTAAAGGCAGGAATTTTGTCTTTTTAGCTGCCAGGCTGCCCCAACGTATTAAAACATGTAACCAGCAGGAAGTCACAAGTGAACAATGATCTCACAAAGTAAGACTTTGACAGAGTAGCCAGTAGAAATGTTTAAAAAAATTATCTAATTGTTGGATAGGCCAATCAAATATGTATATTTGCTTTATCACTAGGTAATAAACTTTTGCTATATACATATCAAATATCAAACACAAGAAATAGATAAAACACCTTAATTATCAGAGAACATGATTAAAATTTATATTACAACAGTACTTCTGTAAATAAGTTGAACAGTGTGTATTTGTCTTACTTTTGCCTCTGCCCATGACAAAATAGGGCAGTTATGGATCCAACAAAAAAATTTATCCCCCCAGCTCCAGCATGTTGTATGAATTAGTCCTTAGGTGATGTGGCTGTTGCTGTATCTAATTATTCATGTCTCTTTATTAATTTGTAATAAAGAGGGTGGTACAGAGTTATTTTTGTGCAAGGTTTTTACTACTTTATATTCCATGTGTTGTCATGCTAGAGGGTCGTTATATGTCGTGATTAGTGTGTCTTGATCAAAATGCAACATGCATGCCAAATTATAATTCTTCGTTCCTCATGAAATGACATTTTACTTCTTGTACGTCAGTGCGCGGGACCCCCTTGTACCACTTTCAATTAAGCTTGTAAATATTTAAGGTACGTGTACTGGAAACAGGGTTTGTCCCTTAATTTGTGTATTTGTGCTTTACATGTATTTATGGCAGTTCTGAGCTCAGGAGGGTGTTCAATGTTATACTTGTGTTGTAAACCTTAGAATCCATATTAGTGGAGACAGAACTAAATGTCATAAGTAATAAACAGCTACATTTTACATTACCTGTGGTACAACATCAGAGATAAAGTCCACTACATTTTCCATAACTGTCTTGTCACTACAAAGATCAAATTAGAAACAGGTCAACTTTATTGGAAACAGGTCAACTTTATTGGAAACAGGTCAACTTTATTGGAAACAGGTCAATTTTATTGGAAACAGGTCAACTTTATTAGAAACAGGTCAACTTTATTGGAAACAGGTCAACTTTATTAGAAACAGGTCAACTTTATTAGAAACAGGTCAACTTTATTGCAATCTGAAACTGTGCTTTAACCTTTTAACCTTTAACCTTTTAAATTTCGTGTCGAAATTAACACATTTGAAAGAAATAAGCTATTTCTCAAACAATGGATTTCCATTTACTTCACTTTTGGAAAACAATGAATATTAGTTTCTTTTATAATATTTGAACAGTTATTGTACATTCATCAATTTTTTTATATTCAAAGACTTCAAGAGACCTCTTTCATATTTCAAGTACATTTCAGGATTTTAAGCACATTTGTGAACCCTGCAACTACAAAGTTCAACATTGTTCTTGGTAAAAAAGTTTGAAACATAATGAGGATAAAGGACTGCATATACACTGTCACAGCTATATTTTCTTAAAACAACCAAATAAAACACAGCATTAAGGAACTTACTGGCTACATTGGTTGTAGAACAGTGTTTTCTGTTAGTCTGGGGTCCCACTTGTACAAGTAAAATATAAGTTACTGAAATTATCTCCCTTTGATTTATTTTAAATATTGGTGTTTATTTGTATAAGTAAAAAATGTGTTAATTAGCCTAAATTAATGGATCTTTAATATTTGTAAACTATCTTTTCATAATTATTTTTGCTATGGTTCATTTGAAGATAAACATATAGAGATTCTTAGCCAAATACACGTAATAATCTCTCCTCAAACATCATTTTACCCAAGGGTGGCCAGGGTAAAGAAATAGGCTGTTCGGTTCTTTGCCTGCAGGTGGAACCCCTGTAGATGTTTGAGTGGGATGTATAAATAATCGAACTACCCATTGTAAAGGTTGTGCCAGGGGAAGAATAGGCACTAGGTATCTCTGTCCTGAAGGGACTATTAAATTAAAAACCCTTGTATCAGCTCATTTTGAATGGTAATTAGAGGGCCAGTTACAAGGCTAAATTTCCAACCCCTATCAACCCTGCAACTTTTCCAGTGGCAGTCACAAAGTCCCTCCTTACTGTTCCCTTGCTCACAGTCTCCTTATAAATTTATTGTTAACTTGTTTCCGTCCTGAATATGCATGAAATACTTGCCGCTGGACGTTAAGCAACAATCAATCAATCAATCTAGGATCATTACTTTAATTATAATTTGATGTTTAACAACTTAAAGCCAATTTACAAAGCATGTGTGCCTGAAAAATTCTTCATATTATGTAATGTCAAACAACTGAATGTCAGATGACCAACATCAAATGTTTCAATGATCTAAAAGGTAAAATGACCTTCCCTCGAACAAGTAAAATCAATTTAACTTGAACTGTCAGTAGGTTTGTTGAATAATAAGATATTTTGTTATAATAGGTGGAAAAAATGTACGTTATCTGGTATATTTTTTGTCCTCTAAAAAAGGAAAAAAATAACAATATCTGGCAAAATATCAATTTAATATGCTGGCTTCAGACTCTTAATGATAACACTGATGTATATGAAAATCTTAAAAAATGTTTTTTTTTTACATAGTATATTTGTGCTGCTGGAATGGATGGTGGAACAAGTCACTTATACACAAAATGTTGGAAATTAAATGTTTTAGTCAGCGTTTACATATTATTTGTATAAAGAAATCAACAAAATATCCTGCAGGGACAAAAGTGTTTAATTTAGTCAGTATTTCATTTTATTTTCCCTGTGTTGTCCCACTATTGCTGAGAGTAGCATGTTAACTGGGAGACTGCAACTTATTTTAATTAAGTTGGAGGCAATGTATGTTTATGCTTTTGACTAATATGAATGAATCAAAATTCATTAATAATAAAACTTAATTTTTATTGTGAAAGATTATTTCACCATCCCATTAATTTAAAAAAAAAAAAAATAAACCACATTTGAACTTAACATCAAATGACATAATTGTATTAAATATTAGAAACATAATTTTAAAGGAGGAATACTTTGGTCTTTTAATGGACAGGAGTTCACAATTGTGTGCAATTGTCGGATAATTTATTAAAACAGAGGGTGTAGATAGGATAAATACAAGAGTGTAAGTGTTATCTACAGGAAAAATTAAGAAATAATTCCTGTTAGCCATAAGTTTAATTTGTTGATGATTTTAACATTGGCTGGATTTGTTTTCACATCAATTTTATCCCAGGCATCAGTGAGGGATAAAGTTTGTGAAATGAGTGACAGCCCATGTTAAAATAGAAACAACCTTGGTTACCATGAATTATTTTGATTCTAACAATTGTAATTATATAAATATTAAGAAAAGTGCTGTTTGCTTTTATATAAGCTGTGCACAAGATTCATTGTGAGGTCACGATTTTTGTGCTCAAAACCTGGGATTAAAAAGGCACAGGGATAAGTAACTACTAGTATTTTCCTTATAAATTACGTATTTGAGCCATGCAGTTGCTGTCATTTTCAGTGATAACTTAAAAATAAAACAAGAGAAAATTAAAAAAAAACCCTCTTACAGAGGAAAGTATGCAGAATTGAAAAAAGTTACTCATTTAATATTCAAATAAAATATAAATATACAAATTTGATTAAAACAGAAGTAGGTATGTTTTTACTGCAACATTTTTTGTGAATTAGCTTGCTAATCAATCGATAATTAAGTTGCAATTATTGGTGAGTGCCTTCCGGGATATCAATAAAATTGTCAACTTTACATTGTTAATTTAATTTGTTAACTATATTACAATCTTATAAAATGTATATTATTAATGTTTTAGACATTTTTATGATCATTCACATGATTATAATTCAAGAATATCTTCGGAAAAAAGAGGCATTCAATTAAAGGAAAAAATTAGAAACTGTTTAGGAAAATTGATGGTTTGAAAATATAACAGAAGAGTGCAATGTTTTTCCTAATAAAATTTATACCAAAGCATTCCTCAAACATTTCTCTTTACAAACATATGAATTTCATAAATTTTCTATTGTTACATTTCTCTCAAACCTTGGCACAAATGACTATGTTTAACACAGAAATCACTATAATATCCAGTCGTGTAGAGGTTACATGGAACAGCGAGGATCATTTAATATTGACCCGAGTTACATATCTCTGTGTATTTTAATCCCAGTAAAAACATATTGTGAAGTCAAAGCACGCGCAAGTCATAAGTTTTTTGGAGATTTTATCATGGGTTTATCCTGTATTGGAATGATTAATTTAAAACAAAAATGTTGAAGGAATTTATTTTCGATGTTAAAACAGGTTTAAATAGCCAGTCAGGAATGGCAACAATTTAACTCCTTCATTGTGAAGGGGAGAGAGAGGGTGAATTTGTAAATCTTAGTTCTAACATACTCACAGTACACAAACCCGTGTGGAATTATGAAGGTTTTAATATTGATTGTTGTTTTACATCCAATGGCAGATATATCATGCATATTCAGGACAAGAACAAGTCCAACAATTATCAATATCGAAAAAGGAGTAGGGTGGGACACAACTAGGCAACGGTTTTTAACTGCTACTGGAAGAAGGGAGTGATGGGTAGGGACGGAAAATTTAGCCTTTTTTTTTTGGAAAACTACAAAAGGGGCCTTTTACATGCAAAGAGCATGGCACTCTCCAAACATGTCACCCACTATGGTGCACGGACAGGGTTTCTGTATTATAACCTGGCAGCCCCCAACAAGACGGTCTCCCCTTTCCGCCACGTTGGGTTTGCGCTGGGTCAGCTCTGTGGGGCGAGCCCTGGGGACTGCTCTGGTGCCCAGGGTAAATGAAGGCTTTTGGGCGTTACTAGACATAACCAACTCATGTACACCCCTATCTTCAAATCAGAGATTGCTGGACATTTGACATTTCAGGGATACCTTACTCCATTTAATTTTTTTATAGAATTATTTCCTTAATTTTTACAAGGATCCTTGAAAGAAAAATAGTTTGATGTCTCAAAGAAATCTTCAAATGAGATGGATTCAGGATTGGACAAGATCCTTCCTCCGAGATGTACGTATTTACCTAAATGCTTGGGGTCGAATCACATTATGTACGAATTTTAAATGTTTCCTCGGCGATTCTGCAGACATTTTAGCAGAAATGTAACAAGTAAACAAATGTGAGCTGACTTTGTTGCAAAAATGACGTCAGCTTTGTTTTGACTTGTCCGCGAAGTATATTAACTTCCGCCTACGGTGAAAATAATTTTAAAACAAATGACGTCTATGGACATTAATTATATCCGGAAAATAATAAATTTGATCTTTGCCTTACATGCTTTGTTTTATCGAAGGAATTATGAGCTGAAGATATTTTTTGTAATTGTTTTAAAAGCAAAATCTGTCTACATCATATTGTGTCCTAGGGCAGCAACTAGGTTCGAAGATTTTTATATCGTTTAATTGAAGCTACATGTAACTAATGTACACCAAACGAAATTTGCCACGACTTAAGTTAAAATATATCGAAAGTTCAGCTATGAGGTATGTCTTGTTATATATCGTTGGATTTCTTATTTTTTGCCGCAACTCATCCTGCAATTAAAATTTAAGTTTTTCTCAGTACAAAAAAATTTCCCATTACCCTTCTTGTGACATTGAAAAAATC